>CM032452.1:124271851-124576303 GCA_019049505.1 Pachyrhynchus sulphureomaculatus | reverse complement strand
GTCCTTGTACCGTGAGACCGTTTTCTTGTAGCATTATTACTCTACATGAGCCAAGTCACCCACGACATGAAGAGCTACGGTCGCTGGATGACGACGGCTGCGGGCCCGCTTTCCCACCTGACTAACGCCGATACTGGGTTTCCGAGTCCCTGCATCGTAATTCTCTTTCTTCTACCTGCCATGACGGCATCTAAGCCGTTATCCAGGGAATCTACCGGCTAGTGGAGTAACACCGTTGCCCACCGTCACCACGTGGAGGTGCCCTGGATGCAGGTAGAAGAATAAAAATCGACCGATGAATATTCTCGGCGTTCAAAATGGCGCGAAAACATCTGCCATCTTGAATTTTGCAAATCCGACCTCAGATTCGTGATCAGCGACCCAAAAAATCCCCGTGTACCAAATTTGGTAAGGATGGTTGAATTTTAATTTGAATTCGTTTTTGCATTCGAGAAGCACTATATCTGTCTGATTTATTGAGGTTAGAAAGAAAACAGAACTGTATGGCTTAATCCAACCGATGAATATTAGCTTAGCGTGTCCGAATACATATTAATACATCTTTGGATTCATGAAAAAGCTTGAATCAATTTTTTAGGAGTATATTTTTCTTAATTTTTACTAATTTTTACCTATTTTTTGAGGTTAGAAAAAAATTGAGATGGCGTGATCAGCGGGCAAAAAATACTACGGATCTGATATATCGCATCAAAAGTATACCCCACTTTTTTTTTGTGGGGCTGTGTAATTACAAATATTTAAAAAATAATAATATGAACTCGGGGCTGACTTTCCAAATTATTGAGCTATTGAAACCTTTAGATAAATATAGAAACCCTAATCTACTTGTTTGGGTCGGAAAAAAAAATGAGATCCCTGGATTCGTACACAGCTACAATTCCCTTGCTGGAGATGTTTTGAAAGCTATCAAGACCTTTCTAAGAAGACATTGTTTTCAAGATGTGTACGGGATTTTCACAGAATAAACGAGTGTTAATAACCAGCTCATCTGGAAAATCAGCCCGATGAATCTTCCAGGCTGTACTGCAAGTCACTTAGCAGCTTAGACACCTGCATGCATTTTCAACGAGGGGTATTGTAGCAGTTCTGAAAATTTTCGACACATTGGAATAAACTGTGGCCCTCATGACCATGAAATTCGTTCATTGATGCAGGACCAGAAGCATGTGTCTATTGCGAGCATCGTTCGCAAGAGGTCACTAGAGAGGGAAAGATGGGCTAGTAGGCAACATCAAGTCGACGTGCCCTCGAGACTGCTGCCAGGAGGCAGAAGGGGACCCTTTAATGGCCCTTGGAATCGGATGACTCCATGTAAGTTTGAAAAAATTAATTTTTATCCGTCAAAAATACAGGCTTTAAACTTTAAACGTGGATTATCTCGAAACTGTGTTTTTTAAAAAGTGCTCGTTTATAATTACAATTGGCCTCCCTTCGTAAACGATAGCGCTACCTAGCTGCCACTCTGTCGGTCGGCTCGAAAAGCTGCTGGGTCAGCTTTCGATGGTGTACTAGGGTATGTCGTATTTAAGTACAATTCGTTGTATCTTACGATCGTGTTCAGTCAACTTCGTAGATAAGTTTACCAGTAAATTCTGTTCTCTTGTTTGTCAATCCTAGCCCTAGCCAGAACTTTGACGAAGCCGTGACACGGCGAAAACGGCGTCCACAGGATGGATTTGACGATAAGAGAACGGTGGTAAACTGCTGAAATATGGAACTTCGTTCCGTTTTTCAGTTGTTTTACCATACATTAAAGAAAAAAATCTTTTATTTGGACCAAAATGTCTATTTTTTTAACCAAAAAAAACCGAATTTTTGTTACCTCTAAAAATCGAAATTCTTGGAAAAATCGCATTTTTTTGAATATTAAAAAAAAATTTTTATACACTCTTCGTTCACGAGGGGAGCCACGTGATATACTAATGAACTCTTTTTGTTTATTGTTTGAGATAAGCCGTTCCAGAGTTATCATGCATTACTGCAAGCTGTGATGAAAAAGAGATGTTTTGAGGCAACGGCTGTATTTCCTCCAGTTTTCAAGATTTTTCTTACGAAAAAATTTATACAAGTACCTCAAAACATATACTAATAGATACTCTTTAGTGTATTTCAATATAAAATTTGTCAATATGGGCTAAAAAAAAATCATGAAAATCCCTTAATTTTCCTGATACAAACAAGTAGATATAATAGCCCCTTAATAATTTACGGTAAAGAAAAACTGGGAAAACCAGAGTCTTGGCTTGAAATCCCGCCGGAGACGGAGTTTCTGCAATTTTCTAGAGAACAAAAAAAAAATGAATAAATAATTCATTTAAGTTTCATTACGGCATTTCACTTACCGAGTCTCGGTCAACCATTGATGGAAGGCATTAGCGTGCTCTGGCGATTTCTTTCCTGAGCTTATCGTTCTCATCTCCTGCCTCTGCGCCTCTTGTCTAACTCGGACGTCCCTTCAGCGATGATTTTCCTGCAGGTTACGCCACGTCTCCTCCAAAGCTTCCATGTTGAACCCAAGTGTACGGGTTGGGACCAACGTTAAAAGATTTTATTTGCGCGTCGAGGGCCGCCAGCGCGTCGACGAAGTCTGGCTTGGGGCGCTAGATAGGGACGCCTAGAACAGAAAATTTTTATTGGTAAGTCCTTGAGAAGAAATTTCCATTCGCGTACCGCATCGATTCCTCTGAAAAGTTGTTCACGGCAATCAAATGTTGAACGTTAAGATGATAGTTCCCAATGACTTAAACCCGTCTCGAAAAACCATCACTGATGAAACATTATTTTTATATTCTTACCTGGAATTGAGCGTGAGCATCTCCCCTCAACGCCTAATCTCTTCGATCGAATTACATCTGACCGGATCAGTCAAATCGTTCCTCGGCGTTCTCGAAACCTGCACGAGTTGAATAGCGATGCCCTCTTGGCGAACATGAGGAACAGTTCTTCGATTTGTTTGAATTGTTCTTGGCAATGCTCAGCAGACGTTGTTTCCTTGCATCTGAGTCGTTTAATAACCGTTGCCATCTGAGGAAAAAAACGAATTAGGGGTATCTGATTGCAGTGAAAGCATTCGGCATTTTACTTTTCTGTATTAATTTCGTAACAGTAGCAGTAGTAGTAATATGGCAGTTCTGGTTTCAGGGGTATAGTTTTGGGTTACTGTGTCTGCTAGAGGCGCAGGTTTCTATCCTAGACAGATCAATATACTTTATTTTAAAAAGTTTATTCAGCTAGGCTACATTCCACGTCATGCTGTTTAGGAAAACACACACCGGCAAACTCTCCTAAAAGGTGACACGCTCTAAAAAAAGGCAGTTTAACGGTTGGGCGGTGCCGCTCGGACCATGAAAGAACCGTCTCCATTCCTCTATACGGGTGGGACGCACTCCTGACGGGACCATCGAGGGACTCTGGGAGCCGACCCCCGACGGAAATAAAAACTACTGACGGCATGTTTTTGGTAGGTGGCACTTGAACCGGAAGACGTAGTAGCGCTATGCAAGGGCTTCCACCATTTATTAGCGTAAAATGATTATTAAATTATTTAATTATTCTACCCCAACATCGCGCGAACCTCATTTTCTTTTAAAATAAGGCCTTAAATCTCTCACGGCCCCACCCACTTCCACTTGAATCTGAGGGAACTGATAGGAAATTAATAAAAAAAAATAAAATGCGAATGCATTTTTACCAAAATGAAAAGTCTTAAAGCGTATTTTTCTTTCATTATTTACCTGTCCTATGTGCAATCGTGGACAACACAATAATTGTACATGTAGTTCACACATTGCGAGCGTACGATTATGGGTATCTAACACAGTTCGGCTTTTAGAATGTGAACTACATGTACGACTATTCTGACCGCGGTTATACATCGAGGAAAAAGTTTTTAAAAATAAAGGTTTCCAAAAGGCATGGGTTTGTCTCTTACCTTGCAATGACGTCAGCGTGACGTTGTACAATCGTAGCGGTTTGTCGTGGTTGGCGGGCAAACAGTTGGTCTTTCAGAGCTGTTATGTTTTGAATGCCTTCGTGTTCAAAGGCAGTTAAACCTAAGGAAAAAAAAACAGTATAGTTGCGTTTTCCAATTCAATTACCCTTTTTTTTTACAAATCTCAACTACTTACCAGCATCAAAGGTCTCCTGTTTGGTAAGTAAAGTCTGAAACGGACGACAAAGTCACGGCCAAATTCCTCACTTTTCACGTGGGTTTCCTAAAAAAAACACGAAGATAATTATTGTAACATTCTTCGTATTTTTTTTTTTTTTTTTTCCTTTACAAAATGAATTCCTCACTTTGTCGGCAATCCAGCTCTCAACTACGTCGGCTTTCCAAATAAACTGCAAATAGGCCGAATTATCCACAAGTTGATGGCTTCCTTCTACCGGCCAACGCGGCCAGATGGTCCAGTTTCGTCTGTAGCTGTTGGCAAAGTTGATTGATACTATCGGCGTGGTGGTTACCGGCGGCGGCGAGTTGCGCGCCTTCCTCCGATATATTCTTGCAGCGCCCCTCTGAAACGTTCAGGTCAAAATGAGATCTCTACTCTTAACGAGACGAAAATTTCTATTTATAGAAATGCATTTTTAACGGATGTTTTGGGTGCGATTACCACCCTGGATGGGTTTGTCGCATTGTTGCATAATATTACGAATACGCTTTTTTACCTGTGAGCCTGGAAGTCGGTTTCAAAAACGCGTCGTGTTTCTTCAATAAAACCTTGCACCGCTGCCATAGGAATCGCCGTAGTCTCAACGCTAAGAAGCTGTTGTTTCTCTCGCTGATCCATGCTTCTTCTTCTTCGACCTAACAAACATAACGAGAAAATTAATATCAAAGGCAGGTGGCGTTTCGAGACTATATGAGTATCATCTTCAAGGGCATATAATTTGCTCCTTAATCAATCAAATCATCAAGTGTAATCTTAATACCTTGTGAGGAACTGTTGATACGTCAAACCTCTCGTCCAATTTCTGCCCTCTAGTGGCGGCGAATTGTTTCAATTCGGACAGGCTTGATTCAGCGCTTTCAATCGCTGCTCGATTTCGGGTACGCCGAGATTGGAGACGTCCATTAGTTTCTCACCGGCTTCTTGGACGGCTTGGATGCCGGTTCGTGAGACGCGAGCTCGGCTTCGAGACGTTTGGTGCTTTTTCTTTCAAGTTTTGGACACCTAAAAGGACAAAAATAGTCGACACGTTCGTTAAAATGATTACTACGAATCCGCACGACGTGGCGCTCTTACCTGTCAGATCACGTCCATAATCGTCACTTCCGACGAGTAATTTTCTTCTCTTTAATCCAGGGATTCTTCATCGGCAAATGTCCCTAAGACTGATGCAAAGTATTGGCCTCGTTGAGCCTGCGCTTGACGATGCGCCGCCAAGTTCTTGATCCGTTCGTAAACGCTCGTTGATCGATTGTCGTTTCTCTTGAATCGACGCCCCCCCAGTGTCGAATTGGCCGGATTCGATGAGGGAGTCCGCCTGATCGTTCATGTCTGAACAGTGAAAAAATAACGATATTTTAGATGAAAAGAGGCAAATATTTTTAAAATTAATACAATCATAACCAAACGTAAAGCTCTACCTTTAATTCTGTCCTCGTGATGTTGAATATCGGCTTCGACGAGTTGCTGTTTCTTCATCAGATTCTGCACGGACGCCCAAATCTTTACCGGCATCCTCGCTGGTCAAAAGGCTCTCGACTTCGCCCAACCAGAAGTCTAAATCCTTAACGGCGGCAATGTAGGTTCTCTGTTTGTTGGCCTCTTTGAGTTTCATCGATTTTTCTGTTGTTTTTTGGGTCAGGAATTCCCATTGGTCAGCAATTGATTCGAGCCTAAAACAACATCGTTTCAAAAGCGCTTTTATCTGACATAATCCGGAAAATTTAGGTTTGTTATGAAGAAAAAAAAACATCGGTATAAAGATTAACAACATAAGGAAACTCCGCGCGACGACAGCAGCTCGATTGAGCCATCTGACGCCAAAACTAGGTGCTCGCACTTAAGATCCAACCGAAAAATACACAAATAAAAGAGACAAAAATATAAAACATCAATAGAGAATGATGGACTGGCTATCAATTCTGCTGGCCTCTTCTTCTGTAATTCTGGCTTCATGTCCTTATAAAGGCTGCGATAAAGAAGTAAAATGAAACTACTGGGACCTACAGTTTAACACAGGACTCGGACAAAACAATTGTAGTAACCTTAAAATTGTTAAAATCAAATTACCTTTTTTTAACGGCTTCTTCGATCCCGGCGCATTGTTTCTTGTCGATGAGGTTACCCCCGTTCGCAAGGACGCTCTGTATACGGTCGGCATTAGCTGCCAAACTCTCGGCTTCGAAGGCTTGGTGTTTTTGGTGTTTCGACTGGATATTATAGCTGGATCCTAAAAAAGAATCACAATTTCTATAAATATCGTCACTAAACATACACGATATCTTATTTCTCGCTTCTTTATTATAGAGTTTAGTGTAAAAGGGCATCACCCTGTATATCAACGAGAAATAAAACACACAAGTTAATAGCTGACCTTGTAGCTTTCCTCTGTTGCCAACTGCAATTTCTCGGCGATCCAGTTTTCGATTTCGTCAGCGTCGCGCGAAAATTGCTGCAAAGTCTGGCTTTCGCCCAATTTCGAACGTTTCTCGATCAAAGCTTCCTTAAGATGGCGCCACCTGTCTAAGACTTGCTTACGTTTATCGTCGATAGGTCTTGAAGCGTAGTGTTCTCTGTAAAAAAAATATATAAAAAAAGATATACCAAAACGTTACCAATCCGGATTAAATTCAATTTAAATTTCGCGCTATACTGGGCCTCCGTCAGAGGCCGTTGTTAGCGCTAAAGAAAGCCTGAGATATATATATATATATATATATTATATATATATATATATATATATATATATATATATATATATATATATATATATATATATATATATATATGTTAGCTGTCAGCATTTACTGTATGGAAAAACCCCTGTTCCAGGCTTGGTTGAAAAGAATTTTAGAATTAGGATAGCCCGAATGATGCAATATGGGAAGGAGAATATTAATTATTGATAATTGTTTTCAGGCCTTGTTTGCATTACTGCATTACGTAGATTGAATTATATAAGTATTCTGATTGACATGTCTCAAATCACCAAACCATTAACTATTTTTTATGTGACATATATGGCCATATATTACTAAAATGTGTTTTACGTAATCGTAATGAGGTTTAACACATCGGCTGAAAAGTCCCGGGCCTAACAAAGAAAACACGGTTTTTTTGGTTCAAAATTAGCTTTATTCATCAACGTAATCTCCATCAAGAGCAACGCAATCATTCCAGCGCCGCTCTAACATTTCAATACCACTTTTGTAGAACGATTTATCTTTTGCCTCAAAATAGGCCTCAGTTTCAGCGATAACCTCTTCATTTCGTGCGAAATTTTCTTTACCGGCGAGCATTTTTTTTCAGGTCTGCGAACAGCCAGTAGTCGCTGGGAGCCAAATCTGGGCGAATACGGTGGATGTGGGAGCAATTCGAAGTTCAATTCATGTAGTTTTGCCATTGTTTTGATTGACTTGTGACACGGTGCGTTGTCTTGATGAAACAAAATTTTTTTCTTTGCCATATGCGGTCGTTTTCTTTGCAATTTCGGCCTTCAAACGCTCCAATAACGCTATATAATATTCACTGTTGATGGTATTTCCTTTCTCAAGATAGTCGATGAATATTACACCACGCACATCCCAAAATACCGAGGCCATAACCTTTCCAGCCGATTGTTGTGCTTTCGGGGGCGCTTTGGACGAGGTTCACCAGTTGCTGTCCACTCAGATGACGATCGTTTTGATTCCGGAGTGAAGTGAGGATCCATGTTTCATCCATTGTCACATATCGACGCAAAAATTCCGGTTTGTTACGTTTAAACATGGCCAAACACTGCTCAGAATCATCAACACGTTCTTGTTTTTGATCAACAGTGAGCAAACGCGGCACCCACTTTGAACAGAGCTTTCTCATAGTCAAATGCTCATGCAATATAAAGCCAACACGTTCTTTTGATATCTTTACGATGTCAGCTAACTCACGCAACTTCACTTTTCGATCATTCAAAACGATTTTATGGATTTTTTTTGATGTTTTCTGGTGTTACCGCCTCATTTGGACTGCGTTCTGCATCATCGGTGTCTCTACGACCACGTTTGAAGTCAGCAAACCAACGTTTTATTGTTGTTTTCTGATGGAGCGGAGTCCCCATAACACTTTTCAAGCCATTGCTTCGCTTGAACGGTATTTTTTCCCATCAAGAAGCAGTGTAAAATTAAAACACGAAATTGTTTTTGATCCATTGTTTTGAAAATAACAAAAGTAGCGTCACTCTTAGCACAATAACTCACAAACTAATGAATAGAATATCATGAAATTTTAACAGCTGTCTTTTGAAGGTTAGTATTAACTGAAAAAAAGGTGACTGCAATAAAACTAGCGCCATCTAAGTGTTAGGCCCGGGACTTTTCAGCCCATGTGTTATATAACAGAGATATTTTGGTTCGCAATTGTTAATAAAAGTGGTTGTTGTTGTTGAAATTGCCTAAAAGAGTTTAATTTTTAAATAAAAGTTAACATATATATATATATATATATATATATATATATATATAGATATATATATATATATATATATATATATATATATATATATATATATATATATATATACATATATATATATATATATATATATATATATATATATATATATATATATTATATATATATATATATATAATATATATATAATATATATAAAATGCAACGTCTCTCTGTCTGTCTGTCCGTTATCACTGGAGAACCACTTATCCGATTTACGTACTTTTTTTTTAAAACATACATATGTTCTCTGGCCAGGTTATAGGCTATATTTTATTACGATAGTTAGCATAAGGAATGAGCAGTGACGATAATAGTGAATGAAGTCGGGAAAAAAGTTTATCGCTAGCGCGTTCCCTTGCAATACACAGTCTAAACCATTAAATATGGAACAATATTATGTAGTAGAGAATATCTAGAATCTATAATATATATAAAATGCAATGTCTCTCTGTCTGTCTGTCTGTCCACTGGTGCGTTTATCACGCGAGAACCACTTATCCGATTTACGTCTTTTTTTAAATTCATACATATATTCTTTGGCCAGTTATATAATAATAATAATAATCTATACCTATAATATAAACAAATTGCAACCTCTCTCTGTCTGTCTGTCTGTCCGTTAGTGCGTTTATCCCCTCTAGAACCACTTATCAGATTTACCTGTCTTTTTTTAAATTCATGCATATAATTCTTTTTGGCCAGGTTATATAATAATAAAAATAATCTATATCTATAATATATATAAAATGCAATGTTTGTCTGTCTGTCTGTCCGTTAATGCGCTTATCCCTCGAGAACCACTTATCCGATTTATGTGATTTTTTAAATTCATACATATGTTCTCTGACCAGGTTATAGGTATATATTTTATTACATCTATAATATATATAAAATGCAACGTATTCTGTCTGTCTGTCTGTCCGTTAGTGCGCTTATCATTAGAGAATCACTTATCCGATTTTCGTACTTTTTTTTTTTAAACATACATATCTTCTCCGGCCAGGTTATAGGCTATATTTTATTACGATAGGTAGCATAAGGAATGAGCAGTGACAATAATAGTAAATGAAGTCGGACAAAGTTTGCCGCTAGCGCGTTCTCTTGCAATACACAGTCCAAACCATGGAACAATATTATGTAGCAGAGAATATCTATAATATATATAAAATGCAATGTCTCTCTGTCCGTCTGTCTGTCCGTCCGTTAGTGTGCTTATCACTGCAGAACTACTTATCCGATTTACGTGCTTTTTTTAACCATACGTATGTTCTCTGGCCAGGTTATAGGCTATATTTTATTAGGTGACATAAGGAATAAGCAGTGACGATAATAGTGAATTAAGTCGGAGAAAAGTTTGCCGCTAGCGCGTTCTCTTGCAATACACTCCCTAAAGCATTTAAATACGGAACAATATCATGTAGCAAAGAATACAATATATATAAAATGCAACGTCTCTCTGTCCGTTAGTGCGCTTATCACTCGAGAACCACTTATCCGATTTACGTGTTTTTATAAATTTATACATATGTTCTATATAATTCGATATAAGCCTAGATAATGGGAGATAGGGTGAGATAATTGGAGATAAGGAGAAATAATGGGAGATAAGTCGAGATAAGCCTCGATAATGGGAGATAAGGTGAGATAATGGGAGATAAGTATAAATAATGGGAGATAAGGAGAGATAAGTCTAAATAATGGGAGTTATGGTGAGATAATGGGAGATAAGGAGAAATAATGGGAGATAAGGAGAAATAATGGGAGATAAGGAGAAATAATGGAAGATAAGGAGAAATAATGGGAGATAAGGAGAAATAATGGGAGATGAGCAGAGATAAGCCTAGATAATGGAAATTATGTAGAGATAATGGGAAATAAGGAGAAATATTGGGAGATAAGGAGAAATAATCGGAGATATTTTATTACGTTGGGTAACATAAGGAATAAGCAGTGACTTACCTTGCGATAAGTTGATCGGCTAAAGTCTGCAAAGTACCAATCTTTTCTTCATGAGCATTGATGGCCTTGTCGAAATCTTCGTGCCTCTTGATCAACGCCTCAACGTTGTCTCCGTTCGAATCGACTTTCGTCCGATGCTAAAAAGGCTTCTCGGTCGCTCATCCAGTTCTCGGCTTGTTCGCAGTCCCTTTTAAACAATATCTTAAAGTTTTAGGAACACTCCGAGTATCCGAAGATCCTGATGCACTTTAATTTCGTGGTTATTACAAATAGTTCCAGAAATCCAAGTCAATAGCGCTCTGAGGGGGAGCCGACGAATGTCAGGAACCAGATTCTTGGTTCCTAACGTTTGTATGCTTTAATTAGTTAACGATACTTTTAACCCCTCCACTATTTGTTTGGATTTGGAGGATTATTTGTAAAAACCGTGGAATTGTTCATAAAATAAAATGACGAATACGACGCAGCGTCAGGATCTCAAATTGTAAACATACCGCACAAATCCTATTATTAAACGGATATAAAATCATCTAGAATACCTGTAAAATAGGTTCAGTTCTAAATTTTGATCCAACTGCAATCTCCTATCGATCCACGCTCTTTCCAAGTCAGCCCTGGCCTGATCGAGCTGCTCCAATTTCTCTTGAATTTCCGGGAAGCGTAATGGTTGGAGTTCAGAAGTTGCTTGCCAAACTGTTCCAAAGCGTGGAACGTACCGGCTCTTGCGTCGATTTCCGTACGGTGTTCCTATTTTTAAGGAAAAAAAAAATTACAATTTGGCAAATAAAAATGCACAAACGCTTGGTTTTGACATCCGAAATGATGCCGTATCGATGTTTTGTGTAATAAAAATACGGTTGTTGTCGATCAAGTGGGTCAGATCCAACGTTAACCTGTAGGTCCCATCTGACTGACATTATCCAGATGTTCAGACGGGGTAGGCAAAGAAGGCCTCTCCGGTCTATTTAGCAGATTGTACCAATCATACCAATACTATTCGTCAATCTTAGAATTCGATGATTCTTCTTGTATTAATAAGCGCGGGCGACATTTTTATTACACAAAATCACGAATTAAACGAAAACAATTAACATACAATAAGCATTTGTGGGTGTTAGTTTATCGGTGTGCTGTCCACAAAAAAAACCACATTTTCATGCTCCCTAGTGGTGGTCAAAAGTTGATTAACACAGAAATAAGTCGTTTTAATGGCGACTAATGCAACATGAATTATATAGAAAATGAATTTATTCTTTTAAAGAAATTCGTTCTATATACTTCATATTTTGCGATGATACTAAAAATCCTTGCTAAAATGATGAGTGCTAGTACCAAAACGAGTTCCTATACGCTGTTTCTCGGTGTAATTTTGCAATGCTTACATTTTCAAAACGTCTTGACCGAATCTGATGGGTTTTTCGGACTATATTGAAGGCTTCCGGCCGTCATTTTTTGAATGATTTGCGCAGCTTCTGGCGCACTTTTTTACATTTTAAAGCATAGTGATTTGATTTCTTGACGGCTGGTACTTCGACACTAAAGTGGCAGGAATTAGTTTTAATTCGAAACTAAATTTTAATATAATTACCGGTACCGAATCAATTGATACGTCCAACGTAATACTAAGTTTCTACTTTATATAACATTCCAGAATTTTTGCCAGGACACAGACACGTTAGTACTGCGACTCGTGTTCTCTTATTTGTCGATCCTAGCTCGGCTGATGAGCTGTGATACGATGACAGGCGTTTCGAATTGGATTGACACATAAGACAACAGTAAGACACTGCTGAAATATGATCTTTTTACTAGTCTATACTGATTTTTATGATTATTGTCAACTTAGTTTGACAATCCCATGTCGATCGGGGGCCTCGACGGAGAGCGGGAAAACTTTTAAAATATTCGGCTTTCACCAGCCCGAGAGATACTATTTGTTGTATCGCGAAAACACAGGCACTAAAAATATACCCTCTTAAGTCACTTTGAAATTGTAAGCATTTAAATGTGGTACTAAAAATGACCACATTTTTTTTTTGTTGAATAATAGTACGTCAGAGTTAATATAACAAAGATTTTTATAAGGGGTTTAGTAATACAGGTTACACACTGGACGAGACATCTGTCAAATTCAATTGACATATTCTACCTGTCGATATCCGTAGCGCGAGTCTATTTCAGCCTTGTAGTTCTAATCCCGCAACGAAGAGAGACAAAAAAACACAAAAATCAGACACTAAATGCAAATTTCAAAACACATAAAATCAATATTAGTAGCATTCCTCAATATACCGGTCATTCCAAAAAGATTTCTCTGAGTATATGAAGCTGGCGTTTCGCCGATCATCCTGCCGGCTTCTTCAGAGCCTGTTCCGCGAACTGACTTATTAGAAACTCATATTTCGCGTTAGATTCTCAAGAAGTTAGTTCAACAACAAGTTCTGAAAAAAGCCAGCAGGGTGATTCGTGAAACGTTGGCAGCACTAAATTATACCTATAAACTCTGTAACCTATAATAATTTCCTATCAAAAGTCGAAATTAAGTGATTTATTTTTTACATTTGAGAGAACTTATTAAATTTTGTGCCATGACATACTCCATTTTTCTGTATGTATATATATATATATAATATATATATATATATATATATATATATATATATATATATATATATATATATTAAATTTTGTGCCATGACATACTCCCATTTTTCTTGTATGTATATATATATATATATATATATATATATATATTATATATATATATATATATATATATACGTACATCCATGGCTGGGATGATATTGCGCCAAAGTTAATGATGGTACATCTCCATCAAAAGAGACCATTCTTCAGCAAAAAGTCCTGAAAAATTCCTTAAAAAGCAAGAAAGTGACGTAATTTCTACAAGAAGTGATCGATAATGATGGAAAAGACCAGTAGGTATTGCGTACTGAAGAATACTCTCTGTTAATGGATATGTGCCATCATCAACTATGGCGCAGTATCATCCCAGCCTATACTACTTGTCGTCCGCAATAATTCATTTTTGGTAGATGAAAATTCTAGCGATTCAACAAAAAAAAACTATAACTAACTGAACTAACCTTCGTCTTCGACGCAATTTAGTAAAAGTATCAATCGATTCCGAACTCTCGTCGAAATCACATAAAATCCAAAATGAGTCACTTTGTTCCCATCGAAAGGGGCCTAAAATGATACATTCTGCGGCCGCTAAATATATTGTTTTAACGAGACGAAAATTGTCGATGACTTGCCGAAACGTGGCTCGGTAAGCAAAGTCACTCCGAAAGTGGAAAAATGAATCGTGTCTTTGTTTTCACGGGACCCGAAATTGACGCTGCGCCACGAGCGGCAAAAAAGAAAGAAAATCGGGTTTAAATGTGTCACATGACACCATTCGACAACATGTTCGTGCTCATGATGTCAAATTCTGAAGCACGTTGAAGAAACTTTTGCTGGGCGAAAAATCACATCGCAAAGCGGCTCGTTTGGGCCCACGATAAGGTACTAGAGGGGGGCTCTCACAATCGCCGGACGCCAACCCTATTGAACACGTTTGATTCTTTGTAAAAAGAAAGCTCAGAGGAAAGACTCTGAGGACTTTGACTCAGTTGTCTCGCGAGAAAGAAAATAATATAAGTCATTCTGTCTCTCTTGCTCTTCCTTATTCTCCGTTGGTTCCGGACGAAATTCGAATAACATTCTCGCACAGGGCTTGCGCCACGTAAGAGAGACATAATGACTCATATTATTTCTTTCTATGAGCGCCCACGCTTTTCGCGAGAACTTACCCCCTCTATCCTAATATCTATGATGACAACGCCTGACCATGCACATCTTTGATGACTCGGCAAAAAATTGAAAGAGCTTGGCTGGGGAGTTTTAATGCGTCCACCATATAGCCCAGACCTTACCCCGTCAGACTACCATTTGTTTCGGCTTTTACAGAACTCCGTGAATGGTCTGTTGAAAATTAATTTGCCACAATTTTTTGCCCAGAAACCACAGCAGTTCTACAGCGACGGGATTATGGCGTGGCCAGAAAAATGGTCGACAATCATGGGACAAAATGGCACATATTTGCTTTAGTAAAGTTCTTTCAAAATGTAAGAAACAACCAACTTAATTTTGACTTTAAAGGCTCAATACTTTTCTGCCAACCCTTTATATAAGCAATATAAATTGAGAGCTAAAACAAGTAAACAGAAAGCATTTTCTTTTTAGTTAAAACTTAAATAAATGCCTACATAGATCCAAGATTTTCAATGTGAGAAGAAACGATGTATCTGTAGGCAAAACAATCAAAAAAGATGTAATTGCTTACGCTAAATACAGTCCCTGGCCAAATTATTAGACGCACACTGTATTTTTTTTTTAGTAATTTTATGTTTCTTAAGAGTTTTTATGCAATAATGGTATATTTAAACTACAATATTATTGATTTTTTTTTTTAAAAGAATTGTTGTAGACTACATATTTGTATTTATTTTTAACATACGGCAACACTGTGTTGACAAAGTGATACATGAACGTAAACAAGTACAAATCTGTATCAGTCGCGATCGGAATCGAGTCAGGTACGGACGTGTTTTCTGTGTGGCTTTATGGACTGTGATTGTTTGTTTAACAGTTTTATACTACTCAGTTATTAGTTTATTTCGTATGCAGTGTTTTAAAAAAGTAATTAGACTATTTTTCATTATGGGTAGAAAAGGCGATCTCTCATCCACGTAAAAAAGCTGAAGTGAAGGCCCTTGTGATTGCGAAAACATTTACAAACCGAGAAATATCACGAAGATTGGAGGTTTCTGAAGCTAGTGTACGACGCATAAAAAAGAAAATTGAGTCAGGGAAGGAATTAAGCCCCGGTCCCCCACTCCACGGTCAGAGAGAAAATTTGTGTAGAAAAAGAAAACAGATTTGCTACCACAAAGGTAATAAAATCACAACTCCAGGATGCTAGCGTAAATGCTTCTGAGCGCACTGTTCGAAGAAAATTGAAAGAATTAGATTTTAAGGCCTGTCGCCCCGCCAGGAAGCCCAAGTTAACAGCTGCAATGAAAGCAAAGCGCCTGAAGTGGGCCAAACAATGGCAAGACAAAGATGTGGACTTCTGGAGATCGGTAAGATACAGCAATTTAATCAATAATTGATACATTATTATCATTTTCAGTTAAATAAAGCAAATAAACATGGAAGTTTATATATTTTTCCTATTTTTGACAGGTCTGCTTCAGTGACGAAAGCACATTCGAAATTTTGCAGAATAAAGCTCAGTATGTGCGTCGTCGTCATGGAGAAAAGTTTCATCCTGATTGTGTCGTCCCGACGGTTAAACATCCCACCAAAGTGATGATTTGGTCAGTCATTAGCGGCAAGGGCACTGGACGTCTGTACGTCGTCAAAGGAATAATGAGGCAAGATCGGTACAAAGAAGTATTACAAAATCGGTTGATTCTGCAGCTCAGAGAATGGTTTCCAAATGGGGAACCATTCACTTTCATGCAAGATGGAGCTCCCTGCCACACTGCTCGGTCTGTTAAAGCTTTTTTGGCAGAAAAAAATATCCCTCTGTTGGATTGGCCGGGGTAATAGCCCTGATATGAACCCCATTGAAAATGTGTGGGAGCTGATGAAAAGAGAAGTGGCTAAAGATGTGATTACCAATAAAACCCAGCTCCTAGAAAAGATTATTCATGTGTGGAATCATCATCCTCAAATGCAGGAGACAGTACAATCTTGCATTGATAGCATGCCGCGCAGAATTAAAGCTTTGATAGCGGCTAAAGGTGGCTCAACTAAATATTGACTTTTACTAACATTAATTTCACTTTTCTTTAAAACTTAATAAACTTATGCTTTTCTAAATTAATGCTGTTTTATTTATGTCAAATAAATAGGTAATTGATTGGATAATATAAAAATAAAAAACAAATCAATTTAAAATAATAAAACGGTACAATATCACTCGGTAATTAATATTTTACATGAAATCTTGCAGTGCGTCTAATAATTTGGCCAGGGACTGTAAATGCAGCAAACCAATAAATCATCACACGCATTAAAATATTCAGAGTAGTTCAAATGAACTCATGATCAATATTGCCTTTGAAATTTCGATTTACTCGCTTGTAGTATACTAAACATAAAATCTTCCGTCAATAACTGAAATTTGTACTACAGCAACATCTAAACTCAGAATTCAACAAACAACATATTAAAAACCCCCCAAAAACACCTATTTTTTTCAATCCCAAAAAACAAACACTCGAAACGTGCATTTTTAACATCATTATTTACCTGGTGTCTCTCGATGAGCGCTTCTGCGCCCGTGACGTCATTAGCTAACTCATCTGAACTGACCAATCCCAGCATAGAGTTGATCCAGGCCAGGAGATCCCGATGGTCATTAAGGAATCTACAAATATAAAATTGCGTTACTATATAAGGTACGGATGCTTATCGGAAGCTAATTATTCACTGCACTAGCTTACCTTTGCAAGTCGTACGAATCGAGAAGTTTCTCCTTCCTAGAATTAGCCTTCGCGGTAAGCTGGGTCCACAATTCGGTGATTTCGCGTTGTTTCTGCAAAGTATGCTCGGCTTGTTCGGGGTGTGATTGTTTCAGACGATTAGCGGTGTCATCAAGTTGTTTTATCTAAAGGAAATAAGCGTAGTAGTATGATACTGAAATAATACGAGGGCCAGTCAAGAGATGGCGCCACTTATCGATACCGCCCTCTCCTATTCTATAGGTATAAACACCATCAAATTGAAAATACACCCAACGTTCAAGAGTAAAGTCTCTGAAGATACGTTCCAAACTCGAGAAATATAATTTATCAAATTATTAAAGTGGTAAAAGTCCGATTTCTATCTTGTATATATCTTATTATTTAATAAGTATATTTAAAGAGGCAGCAAGAAAAAAATATATATAAAAAACAGTTACTTTGTCGCCTAAGGCCGCCAAATCTCGTTCCAATCCTTCATGTTTCCTTTGCAGAGCTTGTACGCTTCGTAGATCTTTTCCGAGATCGTCGTTGTTGAGGGCTTCATCTTTCTCTTGAATCCAGTCCTTGGTCTCGTCAACGTCGCGGTGGAATCTGAAAAAATTATTTAAGTAGATCTAAATTAAGCATCAAATTATTAAAATATATGACGAAAACAAAAATAAACCTTACCTTTGTACCTCGTGAGCAGATCCCAGTTGGCTCGCTCGTTCGGCAGTCAATTGCTGCAAACTGGTCCACTTGGTATTCAAATCGTCGATCTGGGTCCTGATCTTGAGAGCGGCTTCGGTCTGTCCCAGCGAAACCAACTGCATAGCAATTTCGTTCATCTCGGCGAGACGCACCTCGTTCGCCTTGAGGTCCGTTTGGAAGTCGTCGAATTTCTTTTGTAGGACTTCGACCTGCTCTAAATCCTCGCCCACGTCTTGTACTTGGGCGTGCATTTCCTTGTCCTTGATCCAGTTGGCCAGCTCGGCTGCTTCTCGGACTAAGACGTAGGCTTTGACGGTTTCGTTCAGCTTGTCTTGACGTTCGCGAGCGAGTGCTAATAATCTGTCAAAAAACAATTTATATATTACGTTGCTTTTGTTAGAAAACAGATGTACGAGGGTTGCTCCAAAAGTTCTAGATCTGACACAGATAGGGCTCCAAGATGGCCAAATTATTATATTTGTTTTATATATATATATATATATATATATATATATATATATATATATATATATAGGGTGTTATGAAATTCACTGCATATGTTGAAATACCTGACTCGTGAGGCCATGTAGAAGCAGATTTAATACTTCTTTTTTAAAACCGAGAATTTTTTGAAAAATTAAAAAAGGGGCAAAACTCCCTTTTACTAAATATTTACAAACCCAACCCGCCCATGAAAGACCGACCTTGACCTCGGCAAGGCTCCGGAACAACTAGATCAGTCCTTCTTAACAGCTGTTTTCGAGTAGGGAGAGAAGAGCCTCGCATTAAAAAAATAGTAAATAAAAAAAAGTTTCGTCTACAAAAATATCTAAAGTCGATGAAAGTGGATTTTCCACCCATCAAAGAAAAACGCCAAAAGCTTTAGGATTAAATATTCAAAAGCATGGGACAAAATCGTGAATTGGGGAACGGCACACCTTTTGAGAGTGTTGTCACCATTCCAGACACTGGCTACATTAACCCAAACTGTAAAATGTAAAACTTGTAAAATAGATTAAACATTTTATAAACACCGTAAAGCCAATCCTTGAAAATAAAGTGTTGCTTCTGCTTGATGAAAATACAATGCATTCCAAGAACCGGAAAGCGTGGAACATAGCAAAGGCTAGTGTTACAGCTGCCAGGCATTACTACTCACCGGCTTCAGCCACTCGACGTGTCTTTTTTTTAAACCTATGAGCCCTTATTATATTCAAGCAACAGAAAAATGACTGAGGATAAGTCCAGGCCTCAAGTAATGTAATATCAAGTTGCAAGTTTATTTGCAGAAGCTTACCAAAGAGCTGCATCATCGTAAACCGACTTCAAGTCGCTGGATTTTGGCCCATAGTCAAAAACGTCTTCCCCGAATATTTCTTTAAAATAGCTGAAACTATAAATGCTCTCTCTCTCTCAAACAAACTCAAGTAATGAAAGCACATCAATCTTACAAGACGTGCCTATTATTATCAATAATGAAAAAGTCACATTTAAGGAGCCGTAAATCTTTTGGTCCTAGAACAGAAAAATATTTGAATACTTTTTTTAATTAAATTTATTTGAGAAAAAGCCGACTGACGAGATCGAAAAAAAAAAAAACGACCTTCTGTCTGATTTACGTATTTCGATATTGTGAATTTAGCGTTCGTCAATGGGGTGCGAAAAAAATATTCATGACATAATTTCTTTAGGGTCGATTTTTTTCCTGATTATTGAGATCCGCTATTTAAGATAAATTTTCTGCAAACAATCCACCAGTTCCAATATGTATAGTGGATTCCGTAACACTCGGTATATATATATATATATATATATATATATATATATATATATATATATATATATATATATGTATATGTATCTGTTTTTTGACGAATTACGTACCTGTCATACTGCGTATTGATCTGTTGTTGTCTGGCAGAAATAGAGCTGTTTTCGATTAGATTTTGCTGGGAAGCCGTCAAACCGGCGTCTACTCTTTTAACGTAGGCCGCGGGAACAAATCCCTGACGATCATGGATTTCAACTTTCCACCAATCCTGTATATGTGAAATAACATTAATAATAATAATGATATGAATTTTTTGATTTTAAAATAATTCCTGCATTAATAATGAGTTTCAACCTAGAAAGTTATGGGGCCCGGGTTCAAATCCCGGTTAAGGTAATTTTTGTTTTTATTTATTAGAATTCGTCTGAATGTCAGTAAACTACACTTTTAATTGAAATAATAACTGAAATGCATCTTGTCGCAAGATCGACAAGCACTAATTTATACCGATGTTAAGAGGTCCGGCGTGCTGAAAAAACATGCAAATGTACACGTATACGTTCATACCTTGTTGTTGGAGTTCAGCAAATGCAAAAGATCTCCCTTCTTCATGGAGACTTCTCTGGCCGATTTTTCGGTATAATCGTACAAAGCTTGTACGGTTTCCCTACCGGTGACGTCTACAACTGGAGGTTCTTGTTGCTAAAAACAGAAAAAAACAATTGTTGATTAAAGCAAAGCCAAGATTAACCTTTCGATGATTCACTTTTACTTAGTAATTTTGTGAGTTCACACGCTTACCCTACAGTTTCTGGCTTGTTCCTTCAAACCCTCAATAGTGTTCCCAAAGGCAATTAAATCGCTTAATAAAGCTTCGTGTTTCTTCAGCAGGGCTTCGGAGGAATCTTCGTCCTTTCCTAAATATAACAACACAGCAATAATAACTTAAACTAACAGATTTAGATCAAACAGTAGATGACATTGGTCGCAACAGCGTTACGGAAACCAAAATTAACATTAAACACTCACCATAATCAGTGTTAGCAACGATTGGTTCCTTCTCTTTCATCCACGACTCGGCTTCGTTCGCGTCGGCATAGTATTGGTGAGCTTGCAACGAGTCCTCGAGGTCTTGTTTGCGTTGATGGGCCCGTTCTTTTAATACTTCCCAGTGATCGTTCAAAGCAGCAACTCTGAAAAGTAAACGTCCTTTTTGAAGATGACACTGCCACAGACCCCCGTACTCTTAAGCACCGGAAACTTTGATAACGAAAATCTACCTGTTTCTGATTTCGTCGCTGGCAAAGTGTTCATCTTCGGTCATCTGCTTCCCGGCTTCCACGACGGCGGTAATTCTGGCATCGTGATTGTTGATTTCCGCCAGTACGGCCTGGTGTTTCTTGATCAAATTTTGCACGCCAATTAAGTCGCGACCTCTGTTGGTGGACGCCGCGATAGGTTCCTTTTCGCGAATCCACGATTCTTCATCTTCGATGTCTCTAAATAATTGTTGTACCTGAAGAAAAAAAAAAACATTCGTACATGATTATCAATTTTACACAATGCCAAATGCGTTTATATCAAAAATAAAAGAGTCCGTACTTGAAGAGAATCCAAAAGACGTTGTTTCCTGATGGCCATGGGCGTCTGCAAGGCCGCATATCTGTCAGTAAGAACCTTTTGCTTATGGGCAATGTTATCAGCGTCAAAATGTCCTCTTTCGACAAACTGGTTGGCCGCCGATGTTATGGCTTCGATTCTGTCTTGATGTGACGCAACATCAGCCTCTGGAAAAGTTTTAATATTAATAAAAATGTACAAAAACAATTTTATTATTCAATAATGCACCTTAAATGAGCAATCTGGTGTTGTTCTCTATCTCTAACAGTTTGAGAGATATTCATACAGTCTGTCAAGTTAGAACGTGTCCGCGATAATTCATGGTGGTAAAAGGTGTCTCAAAATGACTTGACATTTTAATGACTACCTGCCGGGACGAGGACGGACGCCGCAGAATTGAACCACTAACCTCATCAAATTTTTTGATTAACTGCACCACGGTGTTGCGAGATGGTGCGTTATGATGACCAAAAGACGTGCGGACTTTTGGAACCGTCTCTGCAAAATTTTCACCATTTTTTGTAGTGAATTTTCACAATTTCTATGCGTTGCTTGATCGTGTAACTTTCCATGACTAAACCTCAATACTTCCTGACGTCAGTTGTCAAAGGTTAGTACTCTATGTTCGCCACAAAAAAATATGGCGCGCAATTTAAAATGTCCACTCAGCGGACTGCCGATTTGATTCCGGTGTGTAGTCGTGGATCCATGTTTCGTTCATTGTCACATATCGCATGAAAAAATCCTTTTTATTGGGCTTCAACAGGTCCAAACAGCGCTCAGAATCGTCAACATGTTAGCTTTTATTTTAAAATTAAACTCGTTCGGGCAATTTCGACAACAATTGCAGTGCGACTTCGATAATCCGGACTAATTAAAACCGCGGTGATCCAAATTAGTAAATAATTCGAATTACTGTAGCAGGACATTATTTATATTAAAAAACGAATCATTTAATACGAAACAACTAAAAAATAGTACATATATAGAATATCACAAGTCTGCAAAAAAAAAAATTGAGAGCTGTTTTGGTTTTTTGCGTAATTCTTATGTTTTTGGATGTACTGAATCCGAAAATGACTTTCATTTTGTCATAGAACGTCACATTTTCTGACAATGTAGGTATCTATGTTAAACAAGTTATCATCTTAAAATAAAAGATAAAAGACTAAAAATTTTTTTTTTAAATTTATAATTGCGTAACAAAACTTATTTTTTTATCTAAAATACATTCATTAGTAAGCACTAAACACATTTCTTTTTCCCAGTAAGACTCCTTTTGGTACATTTTCGCTTGTAGGAAGCATCTGGAAGGTCTCTCTGAAGCGTCCAACAGTAGTCTGCCATCATTGAGACGCTCCATCTTCCCTGGTATCTTTTTTCCATGTCCTTAATATCTTGGTGAAATCGTTCACCTTGCTCTTCACTCAGATCTCCTAAATTTTCTGGAAAGTAGTCAAGGTGGGAATGAAGAAAATGTACTTTTAAACTCATTAGGCAACCTAAAGCTTGAAATGCTTTTAACATTCTTTTGACGATTTGTTTGTAGTTAGGGTCTTTGTTATTGCCTAAAAATTTCTCTATGACCTCTTTAAAGGCAATCCACCCTTCTCTTTGAGGATCCGTCATGGTTGTGATGAATTGTGGATCAGCCATAAACCGTCTAATATCTGGTCCAACGAAAACACCTTCCTTCAACTTTGCCTCCGAGAGGTCTGGAAACTTTGATATTAAGTATTTGAAGCAATTTCCATCTCTTGGAAGTGACTTTACAAATTGCTTCATCAATCCCAGCTTTATGTGAAGCGGTGGTAGAAGAACTTTATGAGGAGGCACCAAAGTTTCATGCAGGACGTTCTTTTCGTCAACTTTGAGCTCCCTCGGAGGCCAAGACTTTTTGGTCCAGTGATTTGCTCGGTCTCTACTATCCCATAGACACAAAAAGCAAGGGAATTTGGTAAACCCAGATTGTTGTCCGAGCAACATGCCCAAGATTTTTAAATCACCGCACACTTGCCAACCGTGGTCTTTATATTTTAATTTGCAAAGAACCAAGTCCAAGTTCTAGTAGGTTTCCTTGAGGTGTACGGAATGACCGACAGGAATGGAAGCATAGAAACCGCCATTGTGAAGCAGAACTGCTTTAAGGCTCCTTTTTGAAGAATCTATGAAAATACGCCACGCTGTGCTGGGTCGTATGAGATCTTAAATGTATCCATCAAACCTTCAATATTGGTACAATAAACCAACTCGTCCTCTTGGGCAAAGTAGGAAGTGAACTGCTTCTCACGATATCTAAACCAGGAGGAAGACACTCCCCGGCAAAAGTAAGTTCCTGCTTTTGAGCCTTGATCCAAGCAACTCAGCAGCGTTTTTGGAAAGATTCAAGTCTCTTACCAAATCATTTAGCTCGCCCTGGGAAAACAATTTCGGACTGCTGTCATCTTCAAATTGAAAACTTGGCTTGTCATCGAGTTCAGGTACAGCACCATCTTCGTCAGAACTTGGAATCTCTTCCAAGGTAGCAGGGGCCTTGGGCACTGGTATTTCGGTCCCATGAGGGATGGGACGAATAGCTGATTGCAGATTGGGGTATGAAATGGACTGCTTCCATTTTGAATTATACCTTTTCACATTACACGAACAAAAGTAACAATCATCACTATGGTTCTTTTGCTCGCGCCGTACCATAGGAATCGCATATCGGAAAGCTTTTTTCTTGCCCTTGAACCAATTTCGAAGGTCTTCAACACATCATTTGCAGACTTTATGAGGCGACAAACTTTATCCTGATCTCCAAGTTTTAAGCCAAAATACGTGAAGTATACTTTTTTTACAAAGTCCGTAATATTAAGTTGTTGCTTTAATACCATATATTCGCCACAAATATAACAGAAACTGTCAGACGAATTCACACACTTCCGCACAAATGACATTGCACTATATTGAACCAAGATCTATAAAACAATGACGAGTTAACACGTAATTGTACCGCGCCACTTTCTATACTATCGGAGCGCGCACGTTCTGGTTACAACGTTTATGTTTGTTAATTTAGCTCACATGGGGCGTTCTTTATTTAGAAAGTAATGATAGTTATGGCCTGTATACATTTAAAAACAGTAATCAAAATAAAATTGTACCTATTTATTTATGACTTCAAGTTAGCCCAAAAAAAAAAACCCTTTTTTATAATAAAATTTTGCGTTTTGCAAAATAACCTGACGTTCTGGAATTTTTTGAGTATTTTTTTAGTTTTCAGAACACCTAAATACATAGAAATCAGACAGCATTTTTGTTGCAGACCTGTGTATTTAAAATAGAAGCATATCTTATCAAGTTTTATTTTATTTTGTAAAAAAATTTGTAATTTTTGTTTGCTTGACCCTTCTCTGGTTCATCATAAAAGCAATTTCTTTTAATCTTTGAGGTACAAGAACATCACTTAGAGGGACATCATTTTCTTCTGCCCATCTCATGCACACATTGAAACTTTTAACTGCCTCATCATTCTTCACAGTGTTCTTAACAGTTTGGTTTGTGTTAGTATTTAAGTCTGAACCTTCATTATCACTCTCGTGTTGTTCATCTGTATCATCTATGTCTTCCAGTGGTAACAAATCTTCATCATTTTCAAGCCAATTACATATTTCCACGTTCGTGAGATTCTGCTCAGTGAGAACATTCAGCATATCTGAAACATCTGTTAAATATTTACGAATTAACCAAAAAAATACTAAAAGAAAAATTTCAGGCTTTACCTTTCATTTCTTCATTCGTGGAAAGCAAATTGTGCCGCAATTCACTCAGAGGAATCAGATCTTCAGCATCATATTCAATGTCTGGGTTGGTATCTGCCACATAAGCCATAATTTTGTGCCAGCACTTTTTCAAGACTTCAGGGGAGACTTTTTCCCATGAACTGAATAGTAGACATACAGCATCTTTTATGTTAATGCTTTTTAATGACCTAACAAGGTTATCTTCATTATTTGATAAAATATGGGCTAAAAGACTTTTCCGATAAAATAATTTTGTCAGTCTGATTGCATTCTGGTCCATAGGCTGCAAAAGTGCAGTACAATTTGGTGGATGAAATAATGTTGTAAACTGTCCATCCTCACTAGTCAGCTTTTCTATAGTTCCATGGCTCAAAGCGTTATCAACGATTAGCAGGGCTCTTTCAGGCAAGTTAAGACTTCTTAAATGACTTTTGACTTGACGAATAAAAGAATGATGAAACCAGTCTAAGAAAATTGCTGTAGTCATCCATACACTGGCAGATGATTTGTACTCAACAGGTATGTTCACATTTTTAAAAGCACTCGGATTTTTTGCCTTTCCTATCACTAACAACTTTAATTTTTGTGATCCATCAGCATTGCAACATGCTAGAAAGGTAACGCGTTCTTTGTTTATTTTTCGAGCTGGTGCGGTCTTTTCCTGAGAACGAATCAGCGTTTTTTCAGGCAACATTTTCCAATACAGAGCTGATTCATCTGCTGTATATTTGAGTAGGTCCAAGGTTTAATTCTTTTATCTTATTTGCGAATAAGTTAGGAAAGGATCGACGGCACTTAGATAGTTTTTCGTCACAAACTTTTAAAGCACGCAGACCATGTCTTTTTCTGAACTTAGAAATCCAGCCTCTGTTAGCTCTAAAATTATCATTCCCGTAGGTTTCAACGTAAAACTGTTTTGCTTTGCCTGATAAAAATTCGTAGGAAATTAGGATGTGCCTTGATCGTTGCGTACAAACCCACGTATACAAACGAGTTTCCATTTCTGGATATTCGGCTTTTCGTAAGGTTTTTCTAACGCCAGGACCGGAATCACATTTGGAAATAAATCTAAAAGAAGTTACACGTCCATAGTGAGTGTCCAAAATTATCTTTAAAATAAACCCTATATACATACCTTTTGATTTTCCCTTGCTTTTTTTTATATCCGAAATTGTGGATGTTCCTACTCCGTATTCATTTGCCAACACTTTTCCGCTTTCACCAAGAAACTAATCTTTCTAATATATCGGACTTTTGTTTTATTGTTAGTGTAATATGTTTTCTTTTAAAAGACATTTTAATATGTAGGTGCATATACGTAAAAAAAAAAACGTTTACATACTTATATAAGTAAAATAGAACGTAGGTATGTTGTACTTGTGACAATAAACAAACAACTACAAAGTCCTTAACCTTTAGATGCGATACGCGATGCGTTGTAAGCAAATCAAAGGCACCTACAGTTTGTGTGAATCCCAGATGTACTAGACTGGAAGTTAGGGGAATCCCCTCACTATCGATTTCAGTTTTCCCATGTAGTTTAAATTAAGTAGATGTCTAAAAACGCAGGTCCGGATTACCTAGTACTATCAAATCCGGATTATAAAGTACACAATGCGATAGAAATATTTGTCCGGATTATTAAAGAATCCGGTTTAATGGAGATCCGGATTATCGAGGTGGCACTGTATTTTTTTTAACAATTTGCAATCAGACATCTAACAAAGCTAGCCGACATCTTCGGGTCTTGAAACAATAATGATCCTACCAAATTATCTCGGTTTACATAAACCTAAATACTGCATACCAATATATCGATTATATAAACACATTTCAGTAATATATAGCCGTAAATGTCACATAAAATAAACTCAATAGTTCCGACATTTGATACAGTATAACTAGTGATTCAAGTATAATTTAATAATTTATGTAATGTAAACAGGCCACCCTGCCTGAAAGCAATTATAATAGTTTATATCCTATTTCCTATGTTACATTGTTCAGTCAACTTGCAAATTCTAAAATTTTTCAGGCCATTAACGGTTTTTTTTTTTCATACTAAGTCTTGACAGCTAACCCGCTGTCACAGCTAATGCGTCACAAACACGTTGTCGTTTTTGGTTCACTGTGAGCAAACGCGGTGCAAAATATGACCAACAAGTTTTTTTCATATCTTTAGGATGTCAGTTATCTCATGCGATTTCACTTTACGGTCATCCAAAACAATTTTGTGGATTTTTTTATGCTTTCCGGCGTAACCACCTCATTTGGGCGTCCAGAGCATTCGGCATCATTTGAAACTGTACGATCGCGTTTAAATTCAGCATGTGTGAGTGATTTTCCAGGGGCAGAGTCCCCATAACACTTATCAAGCCATTGCTTTGCTTAAACGGTATTTTTTCCCATAAAAAAAGTGTTTTTCCATTCTTTTGAAAATATCAAAAATAGCGTCACTAAAACCACTGTAACTTGTAAACTAATCGTCGAAATGTCATGAAATTTTGACACGTATCGTTTGAAAGTTGGTACTTCCTAAAAATCACATGGATTTTTTTGAAAAGGGCGACATCTATGTGTCAGACCAAAAAATTTTCAGCCTACATGTTACGTTCATAATTTATATGTAATAATTACTTACCTAACAAAGCATGTTTCTTTTGTAAATTCTGCACGCTAGTCAAATCCTTTCCATAATCCTCCGACATCAATTGTCCCTCAATTTCGCTCAGCCACAACTCGATATCCTCAATAGTCCTGTTGAACTGCTGCTGCTGACTCGCCTCTTGCAATTTCGAGTTCTTCTTATCGGTAGCTTGAACCAGGGTCTCCCAAAGTTGAACGATTTCCTCCATGCGTGACTGTATTCTTGGAGCTGCGTAATGCTTCGCCTCGATCAACTCCTGCCCCGTAGACGTGATCTCTTCCATTCTCGTTTTGTTCGCGTTCAATTCCTGCTCGAAATTCTGGTGTTTCTGGACTTTTCCGCCGAGATTCGTGGGATCTAAGTAGCTCTCGTCCAAAGCAAACTTCAATTTTTCGTTAATCCATCCTTTGGTTTCGTCGCAGTCTCGTTCAAATTGCTGCAGCCTGTATGCGTCCTCCAAAAGCTCCCTGCGCCGGCTCGACTTCTCCTTCAATGCTTTCCTACGTTCTAAGAGCATAGCTCTACGTTGAGCTACGTCATCGGCAGCGTAATGCTCTCCATCGATAAGTTTCGTGGCGAATTCGTCTAAAGCTTTGATTTTTTCTTCTTGAGCCGCCAAACTCTTTTCGAAATCTTCGTGTTTTTTAATGAGGGCCTCCACGGAGTCTAAAGAGTCGCCCAAATCTTCATTGGCGAGAAAGGCTTCTTGTTTAGCCATCCAGGTATCGGCCTAAAAGAAACAGACTTTAATTTGTAACAACGCGTTTACTACCAACGTTGGAAGTGTAATGGACTAAACTCGAACATTAATAAAAAACTAGAAAAAGAAATCTGGTTCTACCTGTTCAGTATCACGATAGAACAGCTGCAAATCCATACACTGCTCGTACAAAATTCTCCTTTCGTCCCACAGAGCGTTGAGCGATCTTTTATCGGATTCCAACATGGAGAGTTTTTCCTTAACCTCGTCGCTGGCGTAATGCCCTTTGTCCAAAAGATTTTTGCCCGCTGCTGTAGTAACTGCGAAGCTGTCTTCACGGGCATCGATTTCACCGCGGTGTTCTTGGTGGCGTTCCAGCAGGGCCTCGGCACCTACAAGAAAAGATAAACAACTTCCGTATTGTCGATTCCTATTAAATGAAATACGAGTTATATTCTCCTTACCTGCCACATCTTTTGCCAGCTCATCGGCTGAAATAATGGCCTTCATATCGTTAATCCACGAAACGAGATCTCTGAAATCAGCCAGGAAACGATGAAGCGCGTAAGATTCCTCCAGTCTCTCGCGGCGTTCTTTGGCCTTCGCGGTAAGGCTGTGCCAGTAGTTTTCGATTTCGGCACGTTTGGCTTGGATTTGGTCGGCGTGATCGCCATGAATGGCGCATAACCTGTAAAAAAACACTTTTAATCGAACATCCCTGAAAGGTAAGTAACACTGTGACGTTCAAATCTTGGCAACATCGACGTCACATTGTTATGCAACATTAAAACATCCCTATAAAAGACTTGAGATGCTAGTCCTTTTATGGAACGTTCCAAACCTTCTTAAAAACACTATTGAAGGCTCATGTTAAAAGCATAACATAGAGGATGGACTGAGCATTAACTTCATAAAATTGACCACTCTCTAGAAAGAGACAAAGCGATTGTGCGGCCAATACCTGTCCCTTTTCTGTAGGCCTGTAATAAACAAGGCGCTGTACCTCGAGACGGAATTCAAGGCGAGAGAAGCTCCATACCCGATTTTAGTTCAACTAGAACACTTAGAAATATTATTTTTAAGAGTGCTGTAGCTTCTCGGCATTCTAAAAAGAGACAGCTACTGGCCACTCATTCGCTTTGTCTCTCTCACACTTTTGCGTCCATATGTACTTCACAGCGGGATACGGAACACTCAGTCCATCCTCTACGTGTATGGTTAAAACAAATATCACCAACCTGTCAGCTTCTTTCCCTAAAGTGGAAACCTTATCTTCCAATGCTGCCAAATCTCTCTCGACGCCTTCATGTTTACGCTGGAGAGCTTGCACACTTGCCAAATCTCTGCCATAGTCGTCGGATGACAGGACAACGTCTTTTTCAGAAATCCACGCGACCTGAGCATAAGAAAACATAAAAAAACTAAAAATGTTATTCGAAACGTGATTTCAATTAAACAATAGTCGATAAACTGACCGTCTCATCGGCATCTCTGTTAAACCTCTGGATTTCGTGCGCGCCATACAACTTATCTTGACGCATCAGAGTCATTTGCTTCAAACGTTGCCAAGCGTTGTTAAGTTCCTCCTTTCTCGTACTTATTTGCTCTCGTTCAGGATGGCCGTCTTGAAGGAGCTTGTCTGCCATCTCGTTAACTTCGGTCACTCTGTATTCCTACGAGTAATTTCAAAAAAAATTATGCCGAATTTCAAGTGATAATACGCCGTATAGAACTTACTTGAGAAGCCATGTCCTTTTGGAACTCGTCGAATTTTCTCTGCAAGACTTCGACGTGTTCGAGGTCATGTCCGAATTCTTCAGTAGATAAAAATGCGCTCTTCTCGGTAATCCAGAACATAACCTCATCGCAATGTCTGTCAAAAAAAAAACAAATGTTTAACAATTTTCAGTAAATCAATGTATGACAGAATATGACCAAAACAGGCCAAAACCAGAAATTGTAGGACACTGCTACTTTTCTTAAAAAAAAAATACTTATCTCGACGAGTACATTAAGGAGAAAAAATTGCGACCGCTGAAAAATTAGATTAAATAAATTAAATTAAATAAATGTGTGCATTGGGTGCATTTTGAGGATGGGATGCCGGTATTGCAAAACATCTAAATGATGCGGAATTAAATTTATTCTGTTTTATTTACACAATTTATTTTATCTAATTTATTAAATATATTTAATCTAATTTGTTTAATAAATCTAATAACATGAATTTATTTAATTTATGTAATTTAATTAATTTATTTAAACAACACCCTCAAAAACAGGCGAATTGGTCCGTTTTTAGGTTGTTTAGCGTATTTTTGTAATTTTATCATAAATGTACGGAAGATAAACTAAACATTCTGACAGATTTTGATTCTAATAAAAAAACGAAAAATTTAAGAGGCTATGGGTGTCATTTGAACCTTCTGGTCGAGAGAAATTGGCCGTTTTTGCCGTTTTTTTCTTTTGTCATTTTTTATGATTAAATAGGTGTACTTGCAAACTGTAAGCTAATTTTTTTTGGTTAACTCTGAAAATATGTTCCATAGACATTACTTCAATTGATCTAAACACAATTTTAGTCATTTTTAACATATACTAGATATATTTTTCACTCCTCATAATATTGATAAATTTTACCGATTCACGTTTTTTTTCTTCTGACGAATTTTTTAAATAATTTTTTTTCAGTATACTACTACCTTACCTAAAATATCAGAAAATGTTCCTTAGTCCCTAAGCTTTCATTTGAGGTACTTAAAAACTCATCTAGATCCGAGAAATTGAACATTTTTTTTCTCAAATTTAATTTTTTTAATGCAAATTTACAATTTCTTTTTCAAAAATTACTTTTTTTTATCAGTTTTATAATATTTTCAGTAACCAAAGTTATTTTTAATTAATATACACAGGTTACTGTACATGTTGAGTGAATGAGGAAATCATTTGGTCCACTTAGGATGAAAAACTTGTCAGTATGAATCTTATCGGTGTTTGTACCACCGCTTTTAAATTTACTAATCCATCAACATATAGTTGTTTTCGAGGGAGCAGATGTGTTAGAACATTTCCCAAGCCATTTTTAGGTACTGGCTGTATTTTTTTCCCATCAAAAAGCAATGTTTAATCACCACACGAAATTTTTTTGTTCTATCGTTTTGCAAAAATCAAAATTTTGCACGAATCTTTTAAAAGTTGTTACTAACTGAAAACCAAATGGTTTTTTTGTTTGTGCTGCCATCTCTCGGAAAGTCTCGGGGGACTTTTACCCCCATGTAGTACACCATAACAAATTTCTCGCAATTCTTAAAGTTCACTTCAGAACAGAAGACGACTTTTTATTCTAATATGAGCAAAATGCTTAATGTTTACCTGCGCATACAGGTGTCTCTATACACCTAGGCGCACCTTGGTTCTAGGTTTAAATATATGATGTACTGGAACTATTACTATTGTACTGTGAGATGAATAAATAAATAAATAAATAAAATAAATTACCTGATGAATTGAACCAATACCAAGGCTTGTTGCAATTTCATTCCCTTCTCTGCCAACTTAGACAAAAGTTGCTCCCACAGGCGATGGAGCTCCTCGAGACGTCTGCGAATCGTCTCCGACTCATAGTGATTTTGATTGATCATCTCACGTCCGGTGTTGTCCAGAACCACTATAGCATTGCTGTGGGCGGCAAACTTCAGCCTGAAACATTATTATTGTTAAATTATAAGCATTCGTATTCAGCACAAATGTTAGATATTACAAAAAAGTGACATATTTGCAAAGATAAATAGTAAGTAAATTGGTATTTTACCTCAAAAGCTTGATGTTTTTTGAATCTTAGCTTGCAAGTTAGTTGGATCCTTGTAACTCTCATCGGAGGCAGCCTGAAGTTTCTCTAATATCCATGATTCCAGTTCGTCGGCGTCTCGTTTAAAGTATTGAAAACGTCTAGATAGAAAGAAAAATATTACTACTAAATCAATGGTAATTTGCTAGTACTTCAAGTACACCTTTTAAAGGCACATTTGTGGCTTTACTTCTAATTTCTATCTACGAAAATACTTTTACACTTATCTTACCTGGAATCTTCCAATTTTTCTCTCTTTGCCCTTGCATCGGCCTTGAAGTTATCATATCTAGTCAATACCTGTTGACGCCTCTCTTGAATGTCCTCCGCAGTCTCGAGGATCTTCACCTCTTTTGGAGGGGGGATCTGATCCATGCTTGTTGTGTGATTAATATCCTTCTATTTCTAGCAGTAAAATTTAGTTTATTATGCTGTAAAATAATAACAAAACAATGAGTTGGATTTTAACGAATATGATTCTAAAATGTGTTAAAATTAATGCATATTCAATTAATCCTTGTACAGTTTTAGTGAGTACTTGGCGAGATAATGAACAAACTATAAGCATTATGATTTATATTCAAATATATAAGAAATTAAGGGAATGGAGGAGGCAATTAGAGGGATGATTTCAAATATATTGTGTTGTACATCCAGCTTAAGGTTTTTCAAGTTGAGAAATCTGACAATATTGCCAATTTCTCATTATTTGCAAGTTTAACAGAAATAGTATGTTAATTGGTGGATATCAACTTTACGATACTAGTAAAGAATAACTAACTTCAACAATTTCTTCTTTCCTCCTCGATAAATTTCTTAGAACTTCCATAGCATTATTTGACTTCTTCCTTGTTTTTGGCTACAAAAGTGAGTTAATTTTATGCATAGTTATGAACATATGCACACTCTCTCTCGCATCGTTGCTCGGCTTCGAGCGTCGTAACCTCTATTGCATTATTACACAGAATTTACAACAGCCCTCCAAGCTTCTCTACTTTCGACACTTCTCATCATCTCCGGTAACTCCAAGTGCATTATAGACACAAGCTGATCAAAGTAGCTGTTGGGAGATCTCCCTCTTTTTCTTCTACCGTCGATCCCCTGGATTAGCAACTTTTCCATGCCATCCTTCCTTATTAGGTGACCAAAAAATGATGCTTTTTTCTCTGAATCGATGGTAATAGCCGGTCACTATTTTGGTTGTTAAGGTCGCTCAGAACAGACGCATTTCCCCTATGAGCGGTCCAGGAAAATTCTGAGCATCCGCCTGTAACATGTAGTTCCAAAAGCCTCTATTCTTTTACGGCATCCTGCATCAATAGTCCATGTTTCGGCTCCGTATGTGGCTATAGGGAATATTAATGAATTGACAAGCCTTTTTTTAGTTACTTTATTTATTCTGTTATCTTTCCAAACTTTGCTTAGGCTTGTCATTGCAGTTTTGACCATCACTATCCTTCTTTTAATTTCTTCTTCGTAGCCTCCTTTGTTAGAAATTCTAGCGCCTCAGTATATAATATCTTCAGTGGTATATTGTTGATAACAAGAGAACATCTATTTCGATTTAGTGAAGGCCGATATCTGCGCTAACCTTTTCGATTCGATGCAGCAGTGCAACCATTTCCTCCTCGAAGCTAGCCATTATTATAGTATCATCAGCGTATCTTAAGTTCGAGAAATTTTTGCCTCCATTACACTCGCGGATAATCCATTCACCATATATACTGGAGAGTAGTGGAGACAGGATACAACCCTGCCACACTCCCTTTTCAACTTGGAATGGCTTAGACAGATTTTTCTCAACTCTAACATAAGCGATGTTGTTGTATAATTTGTGCATTAAGAAGACTAGGTGATTGAGTGGTGTCCTCATTTCTTGACGAATTCTCCATAAGTGATCCATTCCACTGTACTGTCAAAGGCAATTGTATAAACAAGGAAACAGAAGATGGCAGAAATATTATATTCATAGAACTTTTCTATCATTTGTCTCACATTGATTAGCTGTTCTCTTGTGCCTCTATCGGGTACAAAACGTGCCTGTTCTTGGGGAATCTGAGGCAAGAGAATTGGTGTCAATCGTTCTTGGATGATGTGGAGCATAATTTTGCATATGCATGACATATAAGAGAGATAGTTCGGTAATTTTCACAGACGTCTCGTGGGCCTTTCTTGTGAATCGGTAAATATATACCGATTGTGTCCATTCTTTAGGCCATTCACCTGTTGTCCAGATCATATTGCATATTTCTTGGATTAAACATCTCAGCCATAATGCCATCCACCTCTGTGGACTTATTATTTTTAAGTTTTTTCATTGCTGATGAATGAGTGAGTTAATATTAAGCATAATTACGAGACTGGTTTGAAAAGTCCGTGCAAAAATAAAAACTACTTATGTGTTTGGGGTAAACCTTTTTTATTTTTCGACATAGTCTCCTTTTAGGCCTATACATTTCGTCCAACGATGTTCTAGCTTGTTGATCCCTTCCGAATAATAGGATTTGTCCTAGTCTGCAAAATATCCATTAGTGTCTGCAATCACCTCCTCGTTTCAATAAAATCTTTGTCCCGCCAGCCATTTCTTCAAATTGGGGAACAAATAGTAGTCCGAGGGAGCCAAGTCTGGAGAATAGAGGGGATGTGAAACGAGTTGGAATCCTATTTCCATTAATTTTGCGACCACAACTGCTGAGGTGTGTGCTGGTACGTTGTCGTGATGGAAAAAAAGGACTTTCTTGTTGGCCAATCGCGGGCGTTTTTCTTGCAGCTCGGTTTTCAAACGGTCCAATAACGATGAATAATATTCACCTGTAATAGTTTTACCCTTTTCCAGATAGTCGATGAGGATTATCCCTTGCGAATCCCAAAAGACAGTCGCCATACCCTTTCCGGCCGAAGGAACGGTCTTCGCCTTTTTTGGTGCAGATTCCCCCTTGGTAACCCATTGTTTAGATTGTTGTTTGGTCTCAGGAGTATAGTAATGTATCCATGTTTCATCCACAGTGACGAAACGACGCTTAAAGTCCTCGGGATTCTTCTGGAACAGCTGCAAACCATCCTTGCAACACTTCACACGATTCCGTTTTTGGTCAAGCGTGAGCAATCGCGACACCCATCTTACGGATAGCTTTCTCATGTCCAAATGTTTATGCAAAATATTATGTACCCGTTCAGTCGAGATGCCCACAGCACTAGCAATCTCACGCACCTTAACTCTTCTGTCATCCATCACCATATCATGGATTTGATCAATGATTTCTGGAGTCGTAACTCCACAGGCCGTCCAGAACGTTCAGCGTCACTTGTGCCCATATGACCAGTCCGAAAATTTTGAAACCACTTATAAACTGTTCTAATCGAAGGTGCAGAGTCACCATAATGTTTATCAAGCTTCTCTTTAGTCTCCTGAGGCGTTTTGCCTTTCATAAAGTAATGTTTAATCACCACACGAAATTCTTTTTCGTCCATTTCTTGAAAAATCACTCGACTTCCTTGATTCACACGAATGCCAAACACAAAGAAATAGACCAATATGGCTGAAACTTGGTGTGCGTTCATTCAAGAGATGCTACTAACTAAACATGACCTCGATACGCGCCGGTGGTGCCATCTCCCGGACTTTGCACGGACTTTTCAAACCAGCCTCGTATGAACATACACACGTGAGAGGTGGAAAAGGGAGTGAAAGAGGTTTAAATTTGAACATATTTTTATATACGTCATTTTTCAAGGTCTTAGGAGTCGAGAAATTTGAAACCCTCCTGTTTTTTTATTTCCGGTCTGAACTAAAAAAGACAGTAGAAGGAGAAGAAGTTGATTTTGTTTCCCACCTGCAGCATGGGTGCTACGCCTATATGTAAAAAAAAGTTATTTTACCAATTTTTTAATAAATGTAATTTCGTAATTAAAACAATGATGATGAACTGAATATACTTTTAAAATCTTGTGACACTCGCCTTCGAAAAAACTAAAAAAGGAACACCTACACAATTCTGAACTAATAATTAAATAATTAAAATACAAAGGTCAAGCTATAATCTATCACTCTTTGCAATCTTCAAATATTTCAAAAATAAATAACGCCAGGTATAGATACAACCTTATTATAAGATAAATTTGTTTGTACAGTGTTTGTAAAAGACTATTATTCATTGATAAAAATATAAGTACATTTTTAGGAATAAACTAGGTAATACCCCATTGTTAATTTTTATCTGTAGTTGCCTTATATGGATAAGAATGGATAAAAAAAAAATGGTTAATCACAGTAACAATTTAAGTGGATTTCCAGTGACTGAAATAAGGAAAATAGGAATAATTATTTCAGCACTACTTATTAATTTTAAAAAGCTAAGAAATCAATGATAAAACTAAGATTCAAATAAAATGAAAGCGACTTTAAAAAAGTGATAAAAAGGACAAAATAATGTCTTATTTTATTTTTAAAAAGTTAGTGTTTATTAGAGATCTAATGCGTAGTACTTTTTAGAAGCAAAACCAAGTACCCGGCTAGTTAGGATCTGGCAATATTATATTAAGGTCATTCTTTTACGTTTTTTTTAACATTTTTGGCCAACATTGCCAATTTTAGGTATTAGTGTTTCATACAGAACACTTCTGGGATCACTTCGGAGTCTGTCTGTATGTCCGTCCGTCCGTCACACCTGATTTTCTCCAAAACTACACGCACAAATTTGTCACAAGTTTGGAACTGATGGCCCAATCATAGCTGTGTAGTTTTGAAAGATAAAAAAATATTTTTTACACATCTTGCTATGTGTGTTCCTCAATGCAGCTTCGGATCCAAATATACACTCAAAAATTTCATCTCACCCACACCCTCATTCAAGTCATACACTTCCCTGAATGAAAAAACAACCCGTTTGGTTTTGTCGGTATCCAAAGCCAATCTATTTACATCAAACCACTGTTTAGCCCTTTCTCATGCCACCAAGGAACCTTCAAAGAAATCCTCAATTGTATTAAGGGCGAATGCCACCGTGGTATCGTCAGCAATGAGTGTGCAAGGAGCTGCATTGTTGATGTCTGACAAGAATATATACCAAAAAAAAGTATTAGACTCACTACTGAGCCTTGAGAAACTCCGATATTGATCGATCACACTCTCCGTCGACGACATCCTAGAGACCCCCACAGTTTGAGTTCTGTCTCTTAAGTATGATTCAATATCCATTGAGGTTTCATATTAAGATCCCATGGTTAACTCAGTAAAAGGCTTTGCTTAGATCACACAGAAGGACTGTGTTATATTGCAGTCTGTGAAATGATTTAGTAATATGGGAAACAAGATCCAAAATACCCAAAACAGTACTTTTATTTCTCCTAAACCCAACCTGATTTTCAGAGAAGCATCCGTTTAGTTCAACAAAATCAACCATCTGCCCTGATATACATTTCTCGACTACGAGGCTGGTTTGAAAAGTCCGTGCAAAGTCCGAGAGATGGCACCACCGGCGCGTTTTTATCGAGGTCATGTTTAGTTTTTATAGTTAGTTCTAAGCATCTCTTGAATGAACGCACACCAAGTTTCAGCCATATTGGTCTATTTTTTTGTGTTTGGCATTCGTGTGAATCAAGGAAGTCGAGTGATTTTTCAAGAAATGGACGAAAAAGAATTTCGTGTGTGGTAATTAAACATTACTTTATCAAAGGCAAACGCCTCAGGAGACTAAAGAGAAGCTTGATAAACATTATGGTGACTCTGCACCTTCGATTAGAACAGTTTATAAGTGGTTTCAAAATTTTCGGACTGGCCATATGGGCAACAAGTGACGCTGAACGTTCTGGACGGCCTGTGGAGGTTACGACTCCAGAAATCATTGATCAAATCCATGATATGGTGATGGATGACAGAAAGAGTTAAGGTGCGTGAGATTGCTAGTGCTGTGGGCATCTCGACATAATATTTTGCATAAAACATTTGGACATGAGAAAGCTATCCGCAAGATGGGTGCCGTGATTGCTCACGCTTGACCAAAAACGGAATCGTGTGAAGTGTTGCAAGGATGGGTTTGCAGCTGTTCCAGAAGAAATCCGGAGGACTTTAAGCGTCGTTTCCGTTTCGTCACTGTGGATGAAACAGGGATACATTACTATACTCCTGAGACCAAACAACAATCTAAACAATGGGTTACCAAGGGGGAATCTGCACCAAAAAGGGCGAAGACCGTTCCTTCGGCCGGAAAAGGTTATGGCGACTGTCTTTTGGGATTCGCAAGGGATAATCCTCATCGACTATCTGGAAAAGGGTAAAAAATTTATAAATTATTACAGGTGATTAATTATTCATCGTTATTGGACCGTTTGAAAAACCGAGCTGCAAGAAAAAACGCCCGCGATTTGGCCCACAAGAAAGTCCTTTTCCATCACGACAACGCACCAGCACAACCACACCTCAGCAGTTGTGGTCGCAAAATTAATGGAAATAGGATTCCAACTCGTTTCACATCCCCCCTATTTCTCCAGACTTGGCTCCCTCGGACTACTATTATTTGTTCCCCAATTTGAAGAAATGGCTGGCCGGACAAAGATTTTATTCAAACGAGGAGGTGACTGCAGACACTAATGGATATTTTGCAGACTTGGACAAATCCTATAAATTCGGAAGGGATCAACAAACTAGAACATCGTTGGACGAAGTGTATAAGCCTAAAAGGAGACTATGTCGAAAAATAAAAAAGGTTTACCCAAAACACATAAGTAGTTTTTATTTTTGCACGGACTTTTCAAAACCAGCCTCGTATTTTTGAAACAATAGGGAACAAGGATGCCCTTTTTGAAGATAGGACACCTATGGCTTTTTTAAGGATAGATGGAAAAGCATTTTCTTCGAAACATTGATTAATTAGCTTAATAAGAGGTGATATTATTAAATTCTTTATGTACTTGATTAATTTAACACTTAATCCAAATATGTCGCGACGTTTTTTATTTTTTAGGTTATTTATTAGTATATCACGAATGATGTTAAAGGTTTTATTTTTACTTTATATTATTAATTAACAGGCAATGGCCAATTTTAAAACAATACAATAAAATATAAAGACGAAATTTTAAAGAATAAGAATGAGGGAAAGAGAAAAAAGAAAATTATAATGATAATCATAAAAATAGAAAAGGGAATAAATGACTGTAACAATAAGTAACAAAAAGTAACAAAATGCACATCATACTCCACACAACTGTCTATAAAACACAGATCTTCCAACGAAAAAGTCCAGTCTGGGACCCTCATTGGCAAGGCGACATGACCTAGATACAAAAATTATTGCATCCGTAGTTGGTCCTGTGGGATGGCACAAAAAAAAGTGTGCCTCGAACGGGTCACCCTGGAAGGCACATGCAGACCAATTCTATCCAGCAGAAAGGGACAATGGTAGTTACTATGAAGAATATTATAAACATTTTGAGATCGATAGCAACTCTGCGATCTTGTAGAGTTTGAATGTGAAGCTCAGATTCTATAAGCTGGTATCTGGGTAGGTAAGCTCAGGTCTATTGATCTTAAAGGCAATGTATCTCAGAAATTTGTGGTGCACTCTCTCAATGCATTGAACGTGAGTACCATAGCAAGGACCCCATACACTGGAGGAATACTCTAATCAGCGAGCAGTACAGCTGCTTGATTGCGGCTATACTATTAAAACCCAGTGTAATACGCTTAATAAATCCCAAAAGCTGGAGAGACTTGGAAACAATATTCTGTATATGAGGTATAAAAGTTAATTTGGTCAATCATAAGCCCTAAATCCTTGTCACTTCAGACACTGGTTCAAGAACAGCATCCCTGATCTTGTATGGATAATCCAATTGAGTCCGGGACTTACTGAAAATGATAGAAAGCCACTTAGTCGCATTTAGCTTCATACCATTGTCCCTGCACCAAGATGCAAGCTGATTCAAATCTGTCTGAAGTCTGCAATAATCATCAAATGCAGACACCTCAATATACAACTTTAAATCATCGCCAAAAAGGAGGACCTCACTATGTGCAAAACGATGCGTCAAATCATTTATAAATAAGTTAAACAGAAGCAGAAGGGACCCAAGTACGATCTCTGAGGAACTCCAGAGGGGACATGTATACTATCTGATAAGTAGTTATTAAAGCGGACGATCTGTGTACGTCCAGTCAAATAGCAGGCAAGCCAATCCAACATCACTCCTCCAACACCGGCCTTCCTTAACCTGGACAGAAGAACAACATGGTTTACCCTGTCAAACGCCTTGGAAAAGTCAGTATAGATCGAATGCACCCGAGTTCCCCTTTCCAAAGCGCCAGACACAAAGTCGACATACGACAGCAGATTCAGATCTGCACTTTTGCCACCCAAACTGACGGGTACTAATATTGGGACCTAGCTGAGCAGTCAAGAATTCAGTTATTAGGTGTTCAAAAACCTTAGGAATGATACTTAATATGGTAATTGGTCCGATAACACAGCCCCACAAAAAAAAAAAAAAAGTGGGGTATACTACTTTTGATGCGATATATCATTCTAATCCGTAGTTTTTATACTACCGCTGATCACGAATCTGACGTCAGAATATCGCCATCCACATCTCAATTTTTTTTCTAACCTCAAAAAATAGGTAAAAATTAGTAAAAATTAAGAAAAATATACTCCTAAAAAATTGATTCAAGCTTTTTTCATGAATCCAAAGATGAATTAATATGTATTCGGACACGCTAAGCTAATTTCATCGGTTGGATTAAGCCATACAGTTCTGTTTTCTTTCTAACCTCAATAAATCAGACAGATATTAGTGCTTCCCCGAATGCAAAACGAATTCAAATTAAAATTCAACCGATTCTTACCAAATTTGGTACACGGGGGTTTTTTGGGTTGCTGATCATGAATCTGAGGTCGGATTTGCAAAATTCAAATGGCGGATCCAAGATGGCGGACAAAATTTTTGAAAACTAACCGATTCCTACCAAATTGGTATACAGTTGGGGAATCCTCAAACCTGATACTCTTAAACCCTAAATCCTGAAAGCTTAGACTCCCACACCCTGTAACCTCAAAAAATAGACCTCAAAAAATAATCTCCATTCTTCAGGAACGTATGAGTTATTTTGAAATTCATCCATTAGACCTTTTACATCGGTACAATATGAAAGTGACAATTCCTCGTCCATTGTGAAATATTTTCGAAATTCATCATCTCTGTTTCTATAATAAGAAATCGTAAGCTTCTGGCTTATGTAAATGTTTTTTTCTTTAAAATGGAAGCAAGATGCTCTGAACCATCTTTGGATAAGCCTAAATCTCTGACTAGATCACTAAGTTCTGACTGTGATACAAGTATTGGTTCTGGTTTACGGTTGTATGGTAGAAATTCTTTATCTGGTAACAGTGTTTGAATCTTTTTCGACAGTCTCAATGTTTTCGGCATGAACTGAATAAGGTGAAATCATTTGTTTCCATAATATCAGCATCAATTTGTGGTTCAGGAGGCGGAATTAGTTTAGTTGGTCTTGTTACTGTCAAAAACATCGTTATAAGTAATAGTGCTTTTATTTTTTTCGGTTATGCCTAGATACAAAAACATTCATACAAAAGTAGCAATCATTTTCACTGTATGGTCTATTCCATATTGCTGGTCTGGAACATTTAAATCGCCTTCTTATTGATGTACAACATTATTTTGCAAGAACTGCAAATGATGTGGGGAACCCAATCTGTTATCCTAGTGCTGTATTTCAATGTTAAAACAATCCTTATATAAGGTTTTAATCTTATCCGTTATCAGTGACCCCATTTTACTCAATACGTGTTGACAGCAAATATAACAAAATGAATCACTGTTTTTATCGCGCTTATAAAAGTCCTTGTACCGTGAGACCGTTTTCTTGTAGCATTATACTCTCTACAAACATGAGCCAAGTCACCCACACATGAAGAGCTACGGTCGCTGGATGACGACTGCTGCGGGCCCGCTTTCCCACCCTGACCAACCGCGCGATACTACTGGGTTTCCGAGTCCCTGCATCGTAATTCTCTTTCTTCTACCTGCCATGACGGCATCTAAGCTGTTATCCAGGGACTCTGCCGGCTAGTGGAGTAACACCGTTGCCCACCGTCACCACGTGGAGGTGCCCTGGATGCAGGTAGAAGAATAAAAATCGACCGATGAATTTTCTCGGCGTTCAAAATGGCGCGAAAACATCTGCCATCTTGAATTTTGCAAATCCAACCTCAGATTCGTGACCGCGACCCAAAAAATCCCCGTTGTACCAAATTTGGTAAGGATCGGTTGAATTTTAATTTGAATTCGTTTTTGCATTCGAGAAGCACTATATCTGTCCCGATTTATTGAGGTTAGAAAGAAAACAGAACTGTATGGCTCAATCCAACCGATGAATATTAGCTTAGCGTGTCCGAATACATATTAATACATCTTTGGATTCATGAAAAAGCTTGAATCAATTTTTTAGGAGTATATTTTTCTTAATTTTTACTAATTTTTTACCTATTTTTTGGGGTTAGAAAAAAAAATTGAGATGTGATGGCGATATTCTGACGTCAGATTCGTGATCAGCGGGCAAAAATACTTGTATACCCCACTTTTTTTTTGTGGGCTGTGTAATTAATTATCTGATCACAGCTGCCAGACTTGTGAATTGGTGTTATGTAACCCAGCTTCCAAAATTTGGGGAAAAACCCCAGTAGTTAAAGATTCATTAAAAATACTGTGCAGTGGGTGAGCGAGAACAAAACTGCGGTGCTTAAGTAACGCTGGAGGTAAGCCATCAGGACCAGGACCCTTGTTAATGTCCAAAGAACACAAATGGGAATACACATCAGATGATGAAATGCTATGTTGAAACAAATTGACGTCACAAAAGGAAAAGTCATCATTGTGATCACCAGAACAAGATCTCCCACTGTACACCTGGAAGGAAGTGAGTAGCAAACATATTAGCTATCTCAGGACCCGAATCACCAGAAACATCATTGTAATAAAACACATTTGGAAAGTCACCGCTCTTCCTTTTAGAATTCACAAACCTCCAAAACTGCTTAGGGTTTGTGAGCATCGAACTCTCAGTGAATGAGACATAGTGGTTGTAAGATGTAAATGTTATAAAAATATTAAAATATTCTGTGTAAGTTTTGTACTAATATAAATAGTTATTAGGTTTAAAATGTTTTTTCATATGCATATTTTGAAGTACCTGGTTTTAACCGAGGACCTGTTACATTTCTAGTAGAGACACTATGGTTTGGGAATGCTGCTGGTTTGTCAGCAATATATAATAAACATAAGTGGTGATCTTAAACAGGTGTTTAAATTTTTATTTCCAAGTTATTATGGATCTCAAGTAACGGCTAAGTCAGGGCAATATTAGGAGTGTTGTAACGGTAAATGTTTTTAAGGCAAGATTAAGGGTGTTTATAATCTAGTCAGGAGTGTGTTTCTGTCTCAATTTGGGTTAATTTCTATACGTGGTTATGTTTAGTGTGATATGCAGTTGTTCATTATTAAGGGTTGTATCTATTTTTTTGTGTTAGTAGGTGTATCTATCCATTTGTCAATAAATTTCATTTCATTTCAAAGATGAACTAATACTTATAAAAAAAATTCTTATCTAAACTCACACTGTAATGAGGTAGGCAAACAGCCCAAATTATCAAAAATAATTTAAGCAATTTAAAAAATTATTAATCCTAATTTCTACGGTGACATAATCCGAGAGCTATGACCTCATCTTTACAGTAGCCCAGAAAAACAAAGTTCCTTACAACGCTATCGATTTTAACGGGCTGTGACCTAGAAAACTTATTGGGCTTACTGCATTCCTTTTAATGCAGTAAAATTATACAAAAATCAATAAGAGAGAGCCCAGTAACAAAAAAATAATCAGACAGGTTTATTGGTTTTATTTATAAATACAATGGGGGGAGTTTAACGATGGGAAAAGTAAATTTAAAGGGAAAATAAACTAAATAAATATTTCCGGTCCACAAATAGTATGTTCATGACGTTCTCGAGTCGATCTAAGACAAACTGTTATCCGTACTGTTATGAGATATAATGCAATAGATAAAGACGAACAACAGAAAAGTTTGTCAAAATTCTAACTGGATGAACTTGAATAAAATTGATGAAATACAAAAAAAATAGAGACAAATAGGTTTTTAAAAAGTAATTATCTTTGTTAAAAAAATTATTCGAAGCTAGTGTTAAAATTCCGTATGAAAAACACAGCAATTATTAGTTCAAACCTGTGTTAGTTTCATTGGGTGTGGTGTAGACCCACTTCTAAGTTATTACTTGTAATTAAAATAGACGAAACTGGTATTAATTACTTACCACAAAAATTAAAAAATCTTAGGTAAGCACAATTTGTAAAATTTATGTATTCTGGGCCACAATTCTATCGTATATCTCGGTATTTTTACGCTCTGAAAATCAAAATGCCACCGCACCCAGCAACGTCTCTCTTATGTGTCAAAAATATAATTGTCTACATTGGATTGAAGACGATCGATTAGATCCAAACGAATTATGACATTCTAGTATGATTTTGTCCTTCTCTACCACGTTTCTTCTTCTGATAAACTTACTTCGTTACCAAGGTGTGAAAGTGGTCGGGAGCAGTTCAATGGGGATAAACGAATACCGCTGTCAGCCTGATAACATCGATTCAAGTGCCACCTATTAGCCAACAGGTGAATTTTAAAAATATTTAGTTTAAAACATTATTCAAATTCAGTATTTTAGATTTCGAAATTTAGAATGTCGACACACCTCAACCAACCTTTTGCGGCACGATATGGATACATGATACTGTAGAAACCAATGACGTATCGGCAACACTCTAAATGTCAACCAATGTCAAATTTAGGTTAGGTAGGTCACTTTCAGTTTTTTTTAAAAATATGCAAAATAACACAGTGAAATGCAAGATAGGGCCCTCTATTTTAAACGCGGACCTTTCCCAGTTATATGCCGAATCACAGAGGTTGCTTGACAACGGGGCAGATTACCTACATTTGGATGTTATGGATGGTCACTTCGTTCCTAACCTCAGTTTTGGCCACCCCGTAGTAAAATGTTTAAGAAAAAAGATACCCGCAGCCTTTTTTGAGACACATATGATGGTACAAGACCCACAGACGGTATGTCTTTTTAATTTAGGTTAAATGTTAACTCTCGCATTGTTTTTATTAAAATTACGCTCTTTCTAATCTAAATCTTTAATTTTTTACTTTACTTTTTAGTGGGTAGAGCCTATGGCGGATGCAGGCGTCAATCAATACACATTCCACATAGAACCGGTGATAAAAAATGTGCTTCCAATTTGTCGGAAGATCAAAGAGGCCGGAATGAAAGTGGGGCTAGCGTTAAAACCCGGGACTGGTATAGAAGCTGTTAGACAATACATTGATCATGCAGATATGATTTTAATAATGACAGTTGAACCAGGTAATTTGCAATTTTGGATGAATACCAGGTGTACAAGTACGAAATGCGGATTTTTTTCTAAAAAAACATGTTAAATTATACTTGGTATACAATTTTCCTATCTTTCGGGCAATTTGTGAATACCACGCCAGTAAAGATCTTCCCCTTTTGCTGCGAACCATTCACTGAGCCATTTTTTCACATTTTTGTACGAACCACTGCTCAGCAAGTGCAGACCCATCAATACAAACAAGTGATAATCGGAAGGAGCTGGTGAGTAAGGCGTATGGGGTGAAAACTCCCCAGCTGAGTGCTTCCAACATGTCGCGAACTGTTTTTGCGGTATGTGATGGAGCATTGTCATGAAGAAAAATGACTTTGTGTTGCCTCTTTTGGTATTCTGGTCTTTCTTCAAGCAGCGAACGGTTGAAATCGGTCAATTGTTGTTGGTAACATTTAGTATTAACCGTTTCTGCAGGTTTTAACAGCTCATAATAGACCACGCCCCTCTGGTCCCACCAAACAGGGAGAATCGTCTTTCTGCCAAAGCGATTTGGTCTCGCGGTTGATGTCGATGGTACGCCTGGGTCTACCCATGATTTTTTGTGCTTGAGATTCTCAAAATAAATCCACTTTTCATCCCCTCTAACTATACGATGCAAAAACGACTTCCTTTACTCTTTGTTCGATATAAATTTCGACATATTGAACACAACAACACAGCACTATGCACATACTTATCCAATTTATCACTCATGCGCGTCTGACACTTGTTGATGACACAACAAAATGGCACAGTGCCAAATCTTTATAGCACAAGCTGCATTGGTGCACCATCTGTCTGAAATCCGCATTTCATACTTGTACACCTGGTATTCAGATTTAAAACCAGGATATTAGCAACCAAATAGTTAGTATGTGAAGGATCTTTGTTTATATTCTCACTCTATTTAGGAGTGTTGTAATATAAATAAAACACCTAAATGGGTGTACAATGATAAATGTGTTTCTGTACTAGTACTTTAAAAGTGGGATATATAATGTAGAAAAAAAGTACTTTATTTTTAATAATTCAGTATTTATTTTCTAAAATATGTGTTTCATTATTTGCTGACGTCAGTAGGAATATTAGGATATAAGGGAAAGCTAGGTAATTTTTGTTCCTGTTATGTTTTAAGTTATTATGTACGCAATCAAAGCTATTTAGTAGCTAGTTTGGTACTAAGTACTACTCTTTTGGCACTTAATAGTAGAGATGTAATGGGTACCTGATCTACCCGACCAAAACCAGATACCCAGCTTATTTGGCCTTAATACAATAACATCTCATTTTTACTCTTACCTATATTTTCTACAAATGAAAAAGGCCGATTGTTCAAAGCTATCCTCCTATTGCCATGTATATAAATTTGGCTTTAGGTTCGTTTATATTCCACTGTTTGGTTGCTTTTCTTCCTAAACCTTGCATGATTTTTATGCTACATATCCTACATACTGCTTTTAATTCAGCTTCCTCATAAAGTAAAAAGTAACTCCAGTTTGGTTTGTTTTTTTAAAACTCAACAATCATTTAAAAGGCCCATTTCACCTCAGGGTTTCACACAAAGCAACCAGCAATATTGTCAAACCATAAAAAAATAATCTGCACCCTCTAGACATAGTAGATCTACGTTATCCTTCACACCTTATCATAAGACAACCTGTGGAGCTAATACCTTCATGACAAGATCTATGGGCATTGTAAATAACTGCCCATCACTGGACTTGTTCTCCTTGTCTCTTTTTAAGAGGCAGATCGGAGTTCTTTTCTGAATTTCTCAGTTTTAGCCTTTAGTTTTAAGTGTCATTTATACATGTAAACTTTTGTATTTTATCTTTATGAGTTGAACGGGCATGTCCCGTAAAGAAATAAATAAAATAAAATAAATTTGGCAGCAATCTAGTGTTGCCTATAGAGAATATATCCGCAGTACTGAGAATAACATCTCTGACGATCCCTCCAGCTTCTGGGCGTTTATTCAGAGTAAACGCTCTCAATCTGGCATTCCTAATAATATGAGAAATAATGATCATGTCTATAACGACCCACCTAGCATAGTCACTGCCTTTGGTGATTGCTTTCACAGCGTATTTATTAAGTCGGCTAGGCCTGAGGAGTATAGTTATAGGGGAGTTCCCCCTTTCTTTGTTGACGTTCCCGAAATTTCCGAGAGGGATATTCGGCTAGGTCTCTCAAGAATAAACTGACCTCCGGTTCCGACGGCATTCCCAGTTTTGTTGTCAAGGATTGCGTGTCCGTTTTATCCAGTCCTTTACTCCATATCTTTAATCTAGTGTTGACGACTCATACGTTTCCTGCTACTTGGAAGGTGGCCAAAGTCCGACCTATCTTGAAATATGGGGATCCAGGTGTGGTTGATAATTATCGACCTATATCTATTTTATGTAATTTCTCTAAAATTCTTTTGCATAAATTTATATTCTCAAAAGTGAGAAATACACTTTCTATTGACCAACACGGTTTTATGCCTGGTAGATCCACCACCACAAATCTTGCCTCATTCTCGCAGTTTGTGTGCGACGGTATCGATGATGGGAGCCAGATTGACGTGGTCTATACGGATTTTCGCAAAGCCTTTGATCGACTTGATCACTACTTACTGTTGGATAAGGTCGGATCTCATTTCGGGCTCTCAAATAACCTGATTGATTTTTTAAATTCATACCTCCTGGATCGTAGGTTTTTTGTAGAAATCAATGGGTTTAGATCGCCTCTCCATATTCCCACTTCAGGTGTTCCCCAGGGTTCTAATCTGGGACCTCTTCTTTTCAATATGTTTGTTGACGACTTGCTGAGTGAGATAGGTTGCCGGAAGCTTGCTTATGCCGATGACCTTAAGATTTTAAACGCATAGACTCGGTTTCTGATTGCCACGAAATACAGAGCAGCATTAATGCTCTCCCCAACTGGTGCTCTACTAACAGGCTCACCTTAAACGTTTCCAAATGCAATGTCGTCCGATATTCCTATCATAATAACCCTATATTTTTCAATTATTCCGTAGGTGATACTGTTCTACAGAATCTTCGTTCAGTTAGAGATTTGGGTATCATCTTTGACGAAAAAATTCTCTTTTGCTGACCATATTGAACGAATGGTTGCTGGTGCATCAAGGATGCTGGGTTTCCTGATTAGAAATTGTAGAGACTTTACTAACATATCTGCAATCAAGCTTCTCTATTATTCCTTCGTTAGGTCTAAGTTTGACTATGCTTCTATTGTTTGGTATCCAATATATAGCTTTAACAACTTAATCGAATTGATACAGAGGCGCTTTATTAAATATCTTATTTTCAAGACGGATGGTGTCTATCCGGACCGCGGTGTTGATCACGGACTAATCTTGTCAAGGTTTAATGAGTTGCCTCTTGCAAAGAGAAGGGACATTCACTCCATCAAATTCTTATATAAGCTGTTAAATCACCATATTGATTGCCCTTTCCTATTAAGCAATGTATCTTTCCGTGTACCACACCTTGGGGCAAGGCGCTCACCTGTTTTTAGCCTCGGCCGGGCTAGGTCAAATATATTATTCCACAGCCTTATTTATATAATGTGCAAGAACGGCAATGTCATTGGAAACTCCAGTGATTTCCATTGCAGTAGGCTGTCGGTACTTATTGGTTCTCTGCTCAGTGTTTAGAGGTTGCTCAAATTTGTAGTTTTTTATTATTACTATTTTTATTTGTTTTATAATTTGGAGATTGTTCAAACATTTTAATTTTATTTTAATTGTATCATGTTCTTTTATATGTAGCTCATTAGTATAAACGTTATTCCTGTAATTGGGCCCTGGCCTATTGGAATTGAATTTATAAATAAATAAATGTAAAAGAACGAGCTTGATATAATATTGCCCACCTACCTGGCGGGGGTACATGGTTCTACATATTCCTACATAGCTGGGAACCTGGTTTTGCCAGATCCTAGAAAGTACCACCCATTACATCACTACGTAATAGCTTATTACAACAATTTTTTAAAGTAAACTAACTTGTCTAAGTTGGGAATGTGGAATCTTTGGCACAATGATACTACTCAGTATATATCACCACTACACCAAACACTTTATTTTTGCACTCGACGCGCGTTTCGCTAACCATGTTAGCTTCATCAGGAACGATGATTGACTAAAGCTAAACTACCAAATCTACCCTATTTATACTTAGCCTAACCCTTGAATTACTCAAGCGGAACTAATGACATAGGCAAGGCTATCAGTTCCGGTCAAGTAACCAGTAGAGGGGACTATAAGGAATAGGCCCTCTGTCTTTGTTTAAACTACTTTTACATTTTATGATTTCCATACTTTCGTATGCGTTCAACAATCTCCTATCAGATACATTTTTTATTAATCTTAGATTATCTAATGTTACAGTATGATCAGCTTCAAGAGCATGTTCGGCAATGCTAGACTTTTCTGTTCTGTTGTATTTTAAGTGTGCTAAATGTTCTTTAAATCGTGTTCTAATTGACCTTTTAGTTTGCCCAACATACTTTTTGTCACAATCATTACAACTAATTTCATAAATTCCACTTTTCTCACAATTAGGAATCTTATCTTTGGAATTTCCTAAGATATTCCTCAGATTGTCTGATGACTTATAGACTAAGGTGAGGCCTACCTTATTAAATACCTTATTGAGTCCCTTGCTATATTTCGGATTATATGGTATGGAGACATACTTGGTGTTATTTTCTTCGCGTGTAAAAAAGGTGGAATTCTGAATATTAAACCTAAACTTATGCCTATTTATTAGCTTATTTACTAAGTCATCGTCATAACCATTAACTCTAGTTATATTTCTAATACGATTCCTTTCTTTATTAAAGTTTACTCTATTCAGAGGGAAAGTGACCAAACGATGAACTAAAAAATGTAATGAGGCTAATTTATGTTGTTTGCAATGAAATGAATCATTAGGAATATATCTATCTGTTACTGTGTCCTTCCTATAGATATCAAATTCTAATCTATTATTATTTTTAATAATTAAAATATCTAGAAAAGGCAGTTGAGAACAAAGGACAATTGCCTTTTCTAGATATTTTAATTATTAAAAATAATAATAGATTAGAATTTGATATCTATAGGAAGGACACAGTAACAGATAGATATATTCCTAATGATTCATTTCATTGCAAACAACATAAATTAGCCTCATTACATTTTTTAGTTCATCGTTTGGTCACTTTCCCTCTGAATAGAGTAAACTTTAATAAAGAAAGGAATCGTATTAGAAATATAACTAGAGTTAATGGTTATGACGATGACTTAGTAAATAAGCTAATAAATAGGCATAAGTTTAGGTTTAATATTCAGAATTCCACCTTTTTTACACGCGAAGAAAATAACACCAAGTATGTCTCCATACCATATAATCCGAAATATAGCAAGGGACTCAATAAGGTATTTAATAAGGTAGGCCTCACCTTAGTCTATAAGTCATCAGACAATCTGAGGAATATCTTAGGAAATCCCAAAGATAAGATTCCTAATTGTGAGAAAAGTGGAATTTATGAAATTAGTTGTAATGATTGTGACAAAAAGTATGTTGGGCAAACTAAAAGGTCAATTAGAACACGATTTAAAGAACATTTAGCACACTTAAAATACAACAGAACAGAAAAGTCTAGCATTGCCGAACATGCTCTTGAAGCTGATCATACTGTAACATTAGATAATCTAAGATTAATAAAAAATGTATCTGATAGGAGATTGTTGAACGCATACGAAAGTATGGAAATCATAAAAATGTAAAAGTAGTTTAAACAAAGACAGAGGGCCTATTCCTTATAGTCCCCTCTACTGGTTACTTGACCGGAACTGATAGCCTTGCCTATGTCATTAGTTCCGCTTGAGTAATTCAAGGGTTAGGCTAAGTATAAATAGGGTAGATTTGGTAGTTTAGCTTTAGTCAATCATCGTTCCTGATGAAGCTAACATGGTTAGCGAAACGCGCGTCGAGTGCAAAAATAAAGTGTTTGGTGTAGTGGTGATATATACTGAGTAGTAAACTAACTTGTAACTATTCCTGGATGTATTCATTAAACTATGTAGGAAATAATTAGTTACTTAAAAAGCCACGAGCTACTAAAGTTATTTTTAGTCTTTTAATCTTTTCAAAACGTTGTGTAGCTTAGCTACTTTCAGAAATATGTGGCTTATTTACTTAGTTTCAGGTAGCTTGTAACTGGTTATTTTTTCTAGTATCTTTTTTTCCTATTTCTTAAATTTATTTATTGTTATTGTGTATGAATATGCATGGTAAAATAGTCAGAAAAATATCTAATTTAAGCCTCCCTCCTATAGCTTTTTATTATCATAATTGTTGCCATGTTTCCGTCAATCTATTAGGTGTACAAATTAATCCACCTTTGTCTGAAAGACTTCTTGGTGCCCTCTGGCCGAAACCGCTTGGCTTTAGACTGGCATGGAGAGAAGTCTGTTAGTTGTGAGGGGACTAAATAGTCCGAGTTTGTGCTCTTCTTGAGTCTTTTGAGTATATTTATAATTATGGTTTTAAACTGTTTAGATGCTAATGAATCTGTGTCACCATCAGTCCAATTCGTAGAGATATTAGAATAGAGGAGGTAAAGTATAGAGCCTGCTGTAAGCAAAAGTGTGGCATTATTAAAAAGAGAAAGAAATAATATGAGTCATTCTGTCTCTCTCTTACTCTTCCTTGTTCTTTATTGGCTCCGGACGAAATAAACATAGCATTCTGCGCCTAATAAGAGAGACACAATGACTCATATTATTTCTTTCTCTTTCTATGAGCGCCACGCTTCTCGTGAAAACTTACCTCCTCTATTCTAATATCTCTATGGTCCAATTACGCAATTTGTACAAAGATGACGACCGCAAGTATTCAGTTACCTGCTCAAATTGTATAACCTCAAACCGACGATTAGAATATCCCCTCACGGCACTTAGATCCCCTTATCAGGCGGGTTGTGAACCACCATTCCACAATCCTGAGCCCCAAAACACCTCTAGAGACCCTAACCGAGAGAAAAAAACACGGGCTCGTACCTTGAACGATCGAATTTTGAGGTATGTGAATAGTACCATTGTATGAAGTGGTGATTTTGCTTTTTTTTCAGGTTTACACATAAAACTGGTGTCAGTTTAAAACGGAATTTTAAGATACTTATTTCAAAGGTATAGAATTCAATTCGTACACCTAATAAATACACCATTTTATCGAGTGGTAAATAATTTTTTATTCGATAGGGTTTGGAGGGCAGAAATTCATGACTGACATGATGCCAAAAGTACAATGGTTAAGACACAACTACCCTCTCCTCGATATTGAGGTTGATGGAGGAGTAGGATTAAATACAATCACTGCCTGTGCAGAAGTAAGATTTTTTTTCTGTTACGCTATATTTATTTGTTTACGACGGGGGTGCTATTCAGATGTTTACTCATTTATTTAGGATAATTGTGAATACAGAATGTTCCATAAATAAGATCAAACATATAAAGAGTGAGTGGGTGGAGGAGGAAATGAGAGGGTGGGCTTCAAATATATCTTGTATGTGCTATTATTTCTAATCTTAACTGAAATAATATGTTAAAGGATGACGATAGATAGAGTGACTTTAAAAAATATATTAATTTTACAACTTGTAATTGTAAGAAAAGTACTAGATACAGTAGAACCCCGATTACCGAGTCGCGATTATCCGAGCTTCGGATTAACCGAGCCAATCTAAGAACCTGATTATCCGAGTTATGCGCGTCTATGCTGCGTATTAACCGAGCTTCTAAAATATGTATGTACATATTTCCATTTAAAATCGTCGGGGCCATCGGGGAATCCCCCTAACTCGTGTGAGGGGTTGCCCTATTTATGTTTTTTCGACTCTTTCAGCACGTAAATTTGCGTGAATGCAGTGCGTTATAGCGTTTACTACGGAGAAGTACAAGTATACTCACATAATTTATTTGGTTGGAGTTCTGGTAGTTAAGTGTAATTAATACAGTCCCTGGCCAAATTATTAGACGCACTGTATTTTTTTTAGTAATTTAATGTTTCTTAAGAGTTTTTTAATATGCAATAATGGTATATTTAAACTACAATATTATTGATTTTTATTTAAAAGAATTGTTGTAGACTACATATTTGTATTTATTTTTAACATATAACACTGTGTTGACAAAGTGATACATGAACGTAAACAAGTACAAACCTGTATCAGTCGCGATCGGAATCGAGTCAGGTACGGACGTGTTTCTGTGGCTTTATGGACTGTGATTGTTTGTTTAACAGTTTTATACTACTCAGTTATTAGTTTATTTTGTATGCAGTGTTTTAAAAAAGTAATTGGACTATTTTCATTATGGGTAGAAAAGGCGATCTTTCACCACGTAAAAAAGCTGAAGTGAAGGCCCTTGTGATTGCGAAAACATTTACAAACCGAGAAATATCACGAAGATTGGAGGTTTCTGAAGCTAGTGTACGACGCATAAAAAAGAAAATTGAGTCAGGGAAGGAATTAAGCCCGAAAAGAAAGAAAAGATGCGGTAGAAAACCAATTTTCACTCCACGGTCAGAGAGATGTTTAAAGAAAGTTTGTGTAGAAAACAGATTTGCTACCACAAAGGTAATAAAATCACAACTCCAGGATGCTAGCGTAAATGCTTCTGAGCGCACTGTTCGAAGAAAATTGAAAGAATTAGATTTTTTAAGGCCTGTCGCCCCGCCAGGAAGCCCAAGTTAACAGCTGCAATGAAAGCAAAGCGCCTGAAGTGGGCCAAACAATGGCAAGACAAAGATGTGGACTTCTGGAGATCGGTAAGATACAGCAATTTAATCAATAATTGATACATTATTATCATTTTCAGTTAAATAAAGCAAATAAACATGGAAGTTTATATATTTTTCCTATTTTTGACAGGTCTGCTTCAGTGACGAAAGCACATTCGAAATTTTGCAGAATAAAGCTCAGTATGTGCGTCGTCGTCATGGAGAAAAGTTTCATCCTGATTGTGTCGTCCCGACGGTTAAACATCCCACCAAAGTGATGATTTGGTCAGTCATCAGCGGCAAGGGCACTGGACGTCTGTACGTCGTCAAAGGAATAATGAGGCAAGATCAGTACAAAGAAGTATTACAAAATCGGTTGATTCCGCAGCTCAGAGAATGGTTTCCAAATGGGGAACCATTCACTTTCATGCAAGATGGAGCTCCCTGCCACACTGCTCGGTCTGTTAAAGCTTTTTTGGCAGAAAAAAATATCCCTCTGTTGGATTGGCCGGGTAATAGCCCTGATATGAACCCCATTGAAAATGTGTGGGAGCTGATGAAAAGAGAAGTGGCTAAAGATGTGATTACCAACAAAACCCAGCTCCTAGAAAAGATTATTCATGTGTGGAATCATCATCCCTCAAATGCAGGAGACAGTACAATCTTGCATTGAGAGCATGCTGAGCAGAATTAAAGCTTTGATATCAGCTAAAGGTGGCTCAACTAAATATTGACTTTTACTAACATTAATTTCACTTTTCTTTAAAACTTAATAAACTTATACTTTTCTAAATTAATGCTGTTTTATTTATGTCAAATAAATAGGTAATTGATTGGATAATATAAAAATAAAAAACAAATCAATTTAAAATAATAAAACGGTACAATATCACTCGGTAATTAATATTTTACATGAAATCTTGCAGTGCGTCTAATAATTTGGCCAGGGACTGTATGAACTGCTTTGTTTGAATTTTTGTTTGTCGTATTATAATGGAGCAAAACAAGCGTAAAAGAATTGTCATTCCTATTGAAGAAAAATTAAAAGCCATTAGAATAATTGAAGCAGGAGAGACAATTAAAGTTGTTGCACGAGATTATGGAGTAGGTGAGGTAACAGTTGGAGATTGGAAAAGAAACCGCACAAAAATAGAAGAGTGGTGTATAAATCAAGCCTCTTCGTCCTCAGGAAGAAAATCAATGAAACCCGGCGACTATGAAAAGGTTAACGAAGCTTTATTCATGTGGTTTAACCAACAGAGATCAAAAGGTGTGCCTCTGTCAGGTCCAATTTTACAACAGAAAGCAATAATGATTAGTAGGCAATTCCCAGAGATAGATCCGTTTACCGCCAGTTCTGGATGGCTTGACCGCTGGATAAAACGGTACGTGTACGACAACTGACTGTATGTGGTGAAAAACTTTCTGCTGATTTGTCTTCAATTGAGAAGTTTAAGCAGAACTTTAAAAAGCAAATCGAAGATTGTGGATACACATGTGATCAAATTTACAACTGTGACGAAACTGGTCTGAATTATAAAATGCTTCCATCAAAAACATTGGCATCTCGACAGGAAAAATCAGCTCCTGGGCACAAACGAAGTAAGGAAAGATTAACTATAATGGTATGTTCCAATGCATCTGGCAAGCACAAAATCCCACTGATGGTGATTGGCAAGTCTGCACGTCCAAGAGCTTTAAAGACATCTCACCCAAAGCCCTACCAGTCTATTATAAAAGTCAGAAGAGCGCATGGATGGATGCGGCCTTATTTACTAACTGGTTTGAAGAAGAGTTCGTGCCATCTGTGACTAAATTTTTGAACAGAAACCGTCTTCCTATCAAAGCAATTTTGTTAATGGATAATGTTCTCACCCCTGGAGAAGGACTTCATGTGGGCGAAATTGTAAAATTTTGCATAATGCAACCAATGGATCAAGGCATCCTCGAAAACATTAAAAAAATTATAGGCGTTTATATCTTGAACATCTGTTAGAATACACAGAAAAGGAGGATATTATCAATGGGATGAGAAAGTTTACACTGAAAAATGTTATTTACTGGGTAAGTCAAGCTTGGGATTCTGTGCGTACTACCACTATTCAGTAATTTTGGTCAAAAGTCATTGATTTTGAGGACTATAATGACAGTGAAGATGATACTCCATTAAATGAATTAGCTTTGAAATTGAGAAGCCATGGACAAATGTCCTGTTCAAATTTTGACAGGGAGATAGAAGAAAAAGAAAAAAGTTTATTTGCAATATATATATATATATATATAGTGCAAAAATTAAAAGGTTGCGAAAATGTGACAAGAGAAGATGTTGTTGAAGCAGCAGATGATTTAGAAGAAGAAATGAGTATTGAAGAAATAACGAATGCCTTTCAGGAAACCGAAAAATCAGATGACGATGACGAAGGGTGGATGAACAGTCTCCCACTAAGATCTCTCATTAAGAAGGTTTTTGCTTCTTTGAAAAAAGCTTTGAGGTATATCGAACAACAACCAGAGGCAACCCCAGCGGATTTGTTTCTTCTTAATAGATGGAGAAACATTGCAGCGAGAAAAAGAAGATGCAATATGAAACAGAAGTGCATAGATACCTATTTCACTGTTTTATAATGTATGTACCTATTTATATGTTAAAAACGTTAATGGATCGGTTTGAAATATTGGTGTTTATTTTTTGAATGAATAAAAAACAAATCCGGATTATCTGAGTTTTCAGTTATCCGAGTAGGGTGCCCCCCACGTTACCTCGGATAACCGGGGTTCTACTGTATACATTTTTACCAATTTTTTTACTCCAAATATTTTAAAATTATTTTTTAAGGGGCATCTTGTAAATGAACCCCGAATTATGTTAGATGTTCGATTGAATTTTGTACAGTATTTAGAAGTAATACTTTCAAAATATGAAAAAAAATCTCGGATATACAGTTGCGTGCAAGTTTTCGGCCAGAAATATTTTTGGGATTAATCGAGTTATAAAGAGACAGAAAAAATCAAATATATTATTATAAACTACTTTAATTATACAACATATACAACTAAAAAATCTTCTACTATAAATAACAATCATTCCTAACAAAAATAACATTTTTCGGTTATTCATAAGTATCGGGCCAACTTCTAAGAAACTCAGTTATGTTTACATTTCTGATCGTGATTCAGGTAAACATCAAGAATTTAGTTCACTTCATAGTTGTGTATCAGTATCATTGAAGGAAGATGCCGAAACGCAAGTCATTAGACATTCGGAAAACTGTTGTTGTTGGTTGTACGGTAAAGGAAGAAGTTCATGTGAAATAACTGAACTTTAATCGTTAGGAAAAACAATAGTTAACAATATAATTAAAAAATGGGAAACTGCAAGTACTCTGAATGATAAACCACGTTCTGGAAGACCAAGGAAAACAACTAATTCATGTAAAAAGTGTAAAAAAGAATGCTGCAATTATTGCAAGTGAATTACATGAAGAAAATGTAGCTGACATTAGTAGGAGTACTGTTTCTCATAGACTAATACAAGTTGGACTTGTTGGACGTATTGGAGTAAAAATACTGTTCATCAGTAAAAAAAAATAAGAAGGCCAGATTAAAATTTGCAAAAATACACTAAAATTGAACAGTTGAAGACTGGAAAAAAGCTCTGTTTTCGGACGAAACTAAAGTTAATTTATTTGGAAATGATGTTCGAGGACCAAAATGTACTAGACATGATTCTGAATATCAAATACCAATTGTTAAGTATGGTGGTGGTAGTATTATGCTTTGGGGGGCATTTTCGTGACACGGCGTCGGCGTCGGTCCAATAGTTAAAATTAAAATTACTACGAACGCTATTATGTACAAAAATATTCTATCAGAACACATGCTTCCTTATGGACGTGGAAATATGCCACGAGGATGGATTTTTCAACAAGATAATGATCCGAAACATCGATCCAAGGTTTTGCAAGAATTTTTCAAAAAGAAAAACTTCGAGTTTTAGAATGGCCAAGGCAATCACCGGACTTGAACCCCATAGAACATTTGTGGGAAGAGTTGAAAACGAAAGTGGGAACTCAGGATTCTTCCAATAAAGGTGCTCTCTTTGGAAAAAAGTTCAATAAGAGTGGACCAATATCACCAGGGACAGAATTCTCAAATTAATCGAATCGATGCCTCGACCATGTGCTGCCGTATTAGCTTCGAAGGGTATGGCTACAATGTATTGATAAGAATGTATCTTTTACTGCCAATTATGTTATATACCTTTTTATTGTAAAATTTGAAGTTGGCCCAATACTTACGAAAAGCTGAAAAATGTAATTTTTGTTATAAATGATTGTTATTTACAGTAGAAGATTTTTGAGTTGTATATGTTGTTAGTATAATTAAAGTAGTTTATGATGGTGTATTTGGTTTTTTTCTGTCTTCTCCCTTTATAACTCAATTAATCACAAAATATTTTGTTTTGACCCAAAATGCACGCCACTGTATTAACATTGACAAGTTTATTTAATCATTTTTTTTTTTAATTTAGGCTGGTGCTAATATGATCGTAGCAGGGACGGCGATTATCAACGCCTGTGACCAAAGATCGGTGATCGCAAGTTTAAGAGAAACTGTCGAACGCTCAATTCATAAATGCAATGTCTAAGTCTGCATGCATATGTGATATAAAAAATACTTAGGGAAATCTGCTGTAGAATGACATAATAACAAGTATTTGTTCATATAAAATACGCTAATCCATATTTAGATGCAGTCCCGCTCTGATATTTGTTTATTTAGTATACAATGACAATTTTAAGCTAAATTAAACTTACAATTATCATTGTTCATTTGTTAAAGCGTGATAAATCATAGTGAATATATAAATAACAGAGTGGATTGTAGCAGGATCAAGCATGTTGTTAAAAGTTTTAATTTCAAGACAATTAAACGGATCTAAGAACTATTTTCTATAAATCTGGGACATAGTACTCAGTAAAATAAGCCACCACTTCATAAAATAGTTTCCCTTTAAGATTTTGTTTATGCGGCGCCTGTTTACTTTTAAAAAGTTTTCAACGGTGAAACGCACAGTTGTATGTAAAAGCAGTATATGGGGCGACCTAATAAATTTGTGCACATTTCGAATTATATTGTGAGGCTTTTATATGGGGTATTTTTGGCTCAATTACTGAATACTATTATTTGGTAAAAAAATAATGCCTTAACCTGTATATATATATAGGGTAGAACAACGAGTATAAACTCACAAATATGTGTGTTTGCACGAGAGTGTCGCGATGGTATTTTTAAATATAGGCCTGTTACAAGAAAAATGTCAAGTTCATCGCAAAAAAAGGTTATTATTCTATAAAAGTTTATGTTCTCGTCAAAGGTTTTACCGGAACAAAAATACATCATATAACTTTAGAGATTGTAACCCTTCAAAAGCAAAAAAAAATCAAAATCCGTTAAGGAGTTCTGGGCAAGCTGGTTGGTTGTTGGTGAGGCAAGCGATTATGCATGTTTATACAGTGCAGCCTCTTGGCTTATTTTGCCCTCCTCTCTTGATTATAGGAGCGTCATTGCTTTGAGAAAGTTTTCCAGCTTCCTTCGAAGTTCTCCATGCGGCAAACTATCGCCGTGGAGGCGCATCTTGTCTCCATTGCGATTCCATGCCGTACACTCGTATAGAATATGCTCGGAGGTTTCTTCTTCTCTACCATATAGCCCACGTGCTTTGGGGACATTGTGAAAGCAATACTTAATAATAATGATTAATTTTAAATTATGTTTTTCTAAAATCACCTCCGTTTAAATGCTCTTTAGAAAGCGGAAAAAATATTATGTCATTCTAGAGCAAAAAACTATTAGAAACAGTTGTTAAGGATATGTAATTCTGAAATCTCAGAGATTATTTCGGTAACTCAATTTACATTTTTTTTTGGCAGCACAGAGACGCAAGATCGTATCTTCATCATGTTGTTACAAGAGGTAAAACCCATCGTTAATAGCAGTGGTTTACAGCCAAAAAATACCAAGAACGCCACATGCCTAGATAAGTTAATTGGGACCTCCTGAACACGAAAAACGCTATAATTTTTTTTTTTTTAAGTACCGTTTTTTAGATAACGGTACTTTTGTGTTTTTCGGTGTATGGTCCCACTCAAACCCTTATGGAGCCCAACCGAAAAGTCCGATCGAGATAAATGTCATACCGTTGGAAAGGCAACTAAATGCCTTTTCCGGCGGTATACTATAAATTTCTAAGTTACAAGAAGTGGCTGAGTTATAACACCCCCAAGTTCAAAATTTGCCTATTTTTTACGTTTTTTTTTTCAAAATTTTTCATTTTTATTTGTTTTTTTTTCTACGTTATTGTAAAGATCTGGAATGTTTTATTTTTTTACCAAGTAGTTTATTTAATAACCAACATTTTAAACGTAATTTGAAAAAAAAAGGATGAAAAATAAAGTTTTTATTAAGGATTTTGTGGAACGACAATATTTTCATTTTCATTGCTCACACGCTATATTCGGCGTAAATTAAAAAAATTTAAATTAAAATGACGAGTGACTTGAATTTTTCCGTTTTTTTTTTACGGATGTATCTTCGCGAATGAGGAACCAACAATAGTCTGCCATCATTTGTTCATCCCACCAGCCCTTGTAACGTCTCTCGATTTCTTGCATTTCCTGGTGAAATCTTTCACCCTGCTCATCACTTTCGGATCCCAAGTTCATGGGGAAAATATCCAAATGACTGAATAAAAAGTGTAGTTTAGGTGTCATATTTGAACCTAAAAGTTAAAAAGAATAAATTTCAAATAATTTTCAAATGATAACGGCCTTTTTGATATACATGCTTTCACTCAACGCTTACCAATGGCATTGAATTTTTGCAGTAATGTATCGATCTTCTCAGCGTAATCAGGACTTCTGTAGTTTCCCAAAAAGTTGTAAACGATGTCCTGGAATGCTTCCCATGCCTCCAAATGAGCTGGACCTAAACACTCATTAAATGCTTGGTCACCGTACAGAGCCCGAATTTGAGGTCCATCAAATATACCAGCTTCAATTTTGCTCGCTGTGGCTCTCGGAAATTTTTGTTTAAGGTAATTCATGGCAAGACTGTCTTTTGGCAACGTTTTCACAAAATTTGTAAATAACCCAAGCTTAATATGTAGTGGAGGAAGTATTATCGTCTCCTGAGGAATGAGTGGGTCATTTTTAATATTGTACTCTGCGTGCGTACGCCCACTTCGTTCGGGCCAAACTTTTCGGATGTAGTGATTCTGACTGTCACGGCTGTCCCATAGACATAGAAAACAGGGAAACTTCGTATTGCCCCCTTGCAATCCAGATAGTATGGCAACTAATTTAAAATCAGAGCAAACTTTCCATTGATGTTGGTCATATTGTATGAGAGCGAGAAGTTCTTTCATTGCTTCATATGTTTCCTTTATGTATTTTCCATATCCGATTGGAATTGATGGTTTCGTATTCCCTTTATGAAGCAAGACTGCCTTCAAACTATCCTTGCCTCCATCCAGAAAAAGACGCCATTCCACTGGGTCATAACTTTGTTGGAGAGCATTGAAAAGACCACGTATGTTGGCACAAAAACAAAAGTTTCCCGTTTTTGCGAAAAAAACTGCAAGTTGTTTGCTACGATCACGGTAATATGTAACACGTGTCTCAGGAGCACAATATCCCCACTGTTGCAATCGCGATGCAAGTAATTCAGATTTCGATTTCGGCAAATACAAATCTCGGCACAAATCATTAAGCTCGGCCTGAGTAAGTAAATGGGGTTTCTTATTTGATTGCATTTCTGATTCACTGCACTCATCTGATGAATCACTTATTGTTGTTCTTTTTCGTATTTTTGTGGGCTCTGCTACAATCAGCTGCGGTTTGGGGCACGATACTGAGTGCGGCACTGGCAGCGTCACCGAGCTAACAACTGGATAAACTGGTTCAATTCTACGTCCGACAGCCTTTTCCGTTAAACAGAAATAACAATCTGTTGTATGACTGATCGGGTTTCTCCATTGCATTGGCTTTCCAAATGTGAAGAAACACTCTTGACCCTTACCAATTTTATTTAATATTGTTCGGCAGTTGTTACATGCATTATTCGGTGTCCACGGTTTGTCCAGAGACGCAGGTCGAAAGCCGAAATACTTCTTATACGCTTCAGATAAATTTTTCGTATTCATTTTTCGCATCAAATGCTGTGATTTCTTTTTCACAAGAACTCCACAAACATAACAAAATTCGTTGGGATCGATTGAACACATTTTATTTTTTGCACGTACAAAGCCAAACTGTTTACTGTGATCAGATTCAAATTCTGATGGACGCCGAATATAGCGTGTGTCAGGGCTACCAACGTATACAGTGATTCAAATTCTGATGGACGCCGAATATAGCGTGTGAGTAATGAAAATGAAAATATTGTCGTTCCACAAAATCCTTAATAAAAACTTTATTTTTCATCCTTTTTTTTTTCAAATTACGTTTAAAATGTTGGTTATTAAATAAACTACTTGGTAAAAAAATAAAACATTCCAGATCTTTACAATAACGTAGAAAAAAAAAAAACCAAATAAAAATGAAAAATTTTGAAAAAAACGTAAAAAATAGGCAAATTTTGAACTTTGAGGTGTTATAACTCAGCCACTTCTTGTCACATAGAAATTTATAGTATACCGCCGGAAAAGGCATTTAGTTGCCTTTCCAACGGTATGGCATTTATCTCGATCGGACTTTTTCGGTTGGGCTCCATAAGGGTTTGAGTGGGACCATACACCGAAAAACACAAAAGTACCGTTATCTAAAAAACGGTACTTAAAAAAAAAAAATTATAGCGTTTTTTCGTGTTCAGGAGGTCCCAATTAACTTATCTAGGCATGTGGCGTTCTTGGTATTTTTCCAAATTAAAAATTTGTAAACCTGTGTAGTTAGCGCCTTGTACTAGTCGGCCACTTGTTGAGAGGTGCTTTCTTTTATAATATCCTTTAGAAACTCGCAGTTACGTGTTTGTCCCTTATCGAGGTCGACTACATATGTTGACAGAGATAGTCGTGTGTCCGGCTGCCCGTAACCACATTCCAGGATAGGACTTCAGAATTACATTTCTAAATAAGTATTCTATCAAATTTAGGTGAATTGTTAAACAATCATATATAATATATATACAAGTTGGTTGACATTGACAATTAAAAAGTGTAAACGTTCCTTTTTGGTTTTTCTTTGATGTTTCGAAATAGTAAAAACATTTATTGTACAGGGTATCCCAAGAATTGGGCGTTAATTTTAGGTGTTGTTTTGTTATTATTGGGCGTATGGGTTTTTATCGATAACGATCGTGACTCGCGACATCATTGGCTATGAGAAGAGAGTTACGAGGGTAGTGTTAAAATAAAATTATGGTGAAAAAATAAAACATGCTGATAAATTACAGTAAAACAGTGTAGAAAAGTAAATGATCAGATACTTAGATTTAGTTACTATTAAAATTAAAAATCTTAATTCGGTATTTGAGTAAAAAATATTTGATAGAGTCTGCTTGTTCACCAGGCGGTCGCGGTAAAATCGTCGGCGTTTTTTCAAACTTTTCACCGGACGCCTAGTAAGCAAGCAACTCCAGAAAAGTATAAACCCGGCAGCCCCATCGAAAAAGGTTGTATAACCTGTCCCAAAATATAAGGTCCTGATTTTTGCCGTTTTAAGTGGGCAATATAAAAATTCTGACCTTTTGCTTATGATAGGTTGCAGAGATGGACTTAAGAATTTTATTCATTAATGCAAATAAATAAACTTATAAGTATATATTTTTTTTTTCAATTTATGATCTTTCAAAACTTCCAAAAGATCACTAATAACTAAAGTCAAAATAAATGTCATTTTCTAACATATATTTCTGTATTTCCGATTTGGTGTTGGCTGCATTAGGAACCTTATTTAGTAGGCGACTATGGTAACTTGCATTGTCCATAACTATAACACTCTGTTCGGGAACATTTGGCAAAAGGGAATTTTGAAACCAATTTTCAAAAAGTTCTGCGGTCGTGTCTTCGTGATAGTCCAAACTAGAATCTTTTATGTTTTTTTGCAGATAATAGTAGACAATTTGAAACCCAGCCCTTTTGAGATCCAGCACGCAAAATGGTTATTCGTTTACCTTCATTTGAAGGTGCGTTAGTCTGATATGTTGTACTGCTGTCATCCCACCCTTTTTGCACAGTGTCATGGGTATCGAACCATGTTTCGTCAAGGTAAATTATTGGCCAATTCTTTGATCGATACTTTTTAATTTCTTGTAAATAAGTATGTCGCAAGATTCGTAATCTTTGTGACTTCATCATTACTTGCCTTTTGTTGATTTTCCGGAACGTGAATCCCATTCCTAAGAGAATTCTATGAAGGGTTGATCGGCCACAATGTATATTGATCCCGTCCTGCACCACTCTTTATTTTATTTTGTCTAGTGTCGGCACCAACTGCTCTTCATACATAGAATATATTTTTCTCCTGATGACGTCTTTTTTACAATCGTCTACATGATGCATTTGAAAATCTTTCCGTTTTTTCCTGTTCCTGAGTGATGGTTTTCCTACAATACCCTTAATCGTAGAAATTGGAGTTTTTGTTAATTCACTGGTTTCTTGCAAAGCACTTTATTTATTCAAATTTCTTTTTACCAAACTGTCGTAAACATTTTCCACTATTTGTTTAGCGTCAAATGATAAATGTTTTCTCTTGCGATAGCCACTATTGCAATTTTCCCACGGACGCCACATAATTAAAATAGAACCGTTACGTTGTAAGTTATAAGTAAAACTAAAAATAATAAAAAGTATCTTTCGAATCTAATGGGGACCTGTGGGTCATTAGGCCTATATTACCAAATACTTAAAGGGCTCCAAACTGGGTTGCCAGGTAGTAAATATATGGGCAAAATTAGATCCAATATGATTGCAGGTGCAAGTGAGGGCGGTATACAACGCAGGTAATAAAAATACGTTTATCATAATACCTGGCAACTATGCACAAAATCTTAATTTTTTGCCCCACTGAAAATGCAAAAAGGCAGGATTTTATATCTTGGGATTTACCATACAATAAATGCCAAACAGATATAGATAATCTTAATCGTGACAGTGGCCTTTACGTTTCACCACTCGAGGAACAGAAAATCTGTATAGCACCGCCCTCCCCTGTTCCCACCACGGTCCACTAATATAAAAGGCCTGTGCAAGCGGAAGGAAATCAATTTCGTGCTACATTCCTAAGAAGTCACTTCTTGGAACAACCTCCGAGGAAGTTGGTAGGATGAGCAACAAGACGTCAGCATCTCTTATTCAATGGAGACAGGATTTTTGACCCTGATAAGTTATCGAGTCCCTCAGGGAGCTGTCGAGTTGGATTTTGTGAACTATTTATACAAATTATAAAACTAATAATAACCATTATGTACAGTTCAAGGATGACCAAGTAGTCCTAGCAAACAATAAGAAAGACGCGGAGTATATGCCTTCGAAGTTCATTAAGGCATAGGATGAATGGAACCTAAAGGTAAATATAGCTCAAACTGGAAGAAGATGAAACACCTATTTTGGACATCATTTTAAGTGATACATAGGCCATGAGGTGTTCCTGTTGGATTGTCCTAATCTGTGTCCAGTTTATAAATTATAAGGAGTTCCCGGTTTAACGGGAAGTACAACCAGATAATGATGAATATGAATTTGGAATTCGTTTCCCTTTTTTTGTTCCGATTTTTGAATTGTAAGTTACTTTTGGTGAGCCGTCGGATTTTTCGGAGGTTCGGACGTGAAGAAGTTAAATTTTCAGTTCGTTTTCGTTTTTAGTATTACGACTAAATCGACGGACACAGTCACAATAGCGTGCCACTGTTATTGTTAAAAATCGTACATTTGGCACGAGTCTAGAATACTTTTTGTATCGCAAGTTTTTGTTGAAAATGTGGTTTTTGTAAGCTTTTTGGCCCTGCTGAAAATTTATTAAAAAAAAGAGTTACGACCTAGTTTGATGGGGGATGTTACTATGAAACAATATAAAGCTATTGTGGCATTATTTTACGTGTACTTTTCTTAATATAAGTTTTTTTTGCATCAAATTCTACTACTATACAAGAGTGTTAAGAGCATTTAATTTGTATACTATTCTATATTCTATTTTTTATATATTGGGTTTTAGATTTGTTACATGTTTTTTACTTAAATTTTAATATTTGCAATAATAAAGATTAAGAGGGATAAGAAAAATATGTGTTTCAGTTATTCCTCCCGTTAAAGATAAATTAGTTCAAATTACCGCTATTTGGCTTCTTTTCCCACCTGTTTAACCATTCATACGTCGGATTACACTGCGTGACATGATTTTGGTACCCGAAAAACTGATTGCTATTATAGTTTCCTGTTAGTTATAGTATGTAAGCAGTGGATGTCTTTTATTTCTATCACGTCTTGTTTTTAATAACCGATAACCTTTTCTTAACCTACCTTCATATTGTTCATATTAATAAATGTAATCGCTAGATAATCTATTGAGAGGATATGTTCATTTCTTGTTAGTTTCTTTGAGATTACCTGATTAAGAGTGTAATAATACAGTTTTAAAGATGAATACTGAAAAAAGTAGTCGCCGTCAGTGCAACAAGTTTTGTTACGTGTGTGGACAGTACATTTTTAAGTCTCAAGGAAAAAAAATATCTGAAAAAGTATGTACTGCGTATTTTCATATTTTGCACGTACTGTACATCAAGATAAACCCTGGATTCCGCAACTGTTTTGTGTATCATGTTATGCTACTCTCCTGTCGTGGTTGAACGGAAACAAAACATCTATGCCATTTGCAGTACCGACTGTGTGGCGCGAACCTAGTAATCATTTTAACGATTGCTACTTCTGCATGACTGATGTACGAGGATTTTCAAAGAAAATTAAGCATAATATCGATTACCCTTCTGTGAATTCTGTATCAAAACCAATACCATATAGTGAAGACATGACTCCTTCTTTGCCTCCTAAGAAAAGTCAAACTGAAGAGTTAGATATACCAAGCGATGAAAATAACGATGGACAAGACATGGAAGTTGACAACCAAGATCCAGACTTTTTACCCTCTTCAAGTGATCTATGCCAACCGCATTTAATTCAACAACGGGAATTAAATAATTTGATACGGGACTTGAATTTGTCTGTCAGACAAGCCGAATTACTTGGATCAAAACTACAGGAATGGCACTTGTTGGCACCAGATACAAAAATATCTGTACAACGAAAACGAAGTAAAGAAATGGCAACTTTTTACTCTAGTTCAGAAAACATATGTTTTTGTAATGACATTGTATCTTTGATGGGTGAGTTAGAAATTCCCTATGATACAAATGAATGGCGTCTTTTTATTGATGGATCGAAAACAAGTCTGAAGGCAGTTTTACTTCATAATGGTAATAAATATCCGTCAATACCAGTGGCTTATTCAACTGTTTTAAAAGAGACATACGAAAATATGAAATCAATATTGGATTTGATTAAACAAAAATTTTAAGTGGAAAGTGTGCGCTGACCTCAAAGTAATAGCTATGTTACTTGGTTTGCAAGGTGGATTTACTAAGTATTGCTGCTTTCTTTACATGTGGGACAGTAGAGCTACTGATAAGCACTATTTGATCAAAGACTGGCCAAAACGAACGGAATTTGTGTGTGGGAAGTCAAATGTAAAATACTTGCCTTTAATCAACCCTGAAGACGTCATTTTACCTCCTCTACACATAAAACTCGGCTTAATGAAGAATTCTGTGAAAGCGATGGATAAAAATGGCGAAGGATTTTTATTTAAAATCTATTTTTTCCAAGATTAAGTGACGCAAAGTTGAAAGAAGGTATTTTTATTGGTCCACAAATACGCCTATTAATGACAAACAACAAATTTGATCAAACACTAAATGACGAAGAACTATGCGCATGGACATCATTAAAAGCCGTGATAAAAGGTTTTTTAGGAAATCATAGAGCCGAGAATGCAGAACTCTTAGTGAACGATTTGTTAAGAGCAAACAAAAAGATGGGTTGCCGAATATCATTAAAAATTAATTTCCTCCATTCCCATTTCTCTTTTTTTTCCATCAAATCTTGGAGTAGTGAGTGATGAACAAGGGGAACGATTTCATCAGGATGTGAAAAGGCTCGAGGAACGGTTTCAAGGTCGTTGGGACGTAGCTATGTTGGGAGTTTACTGCTGGCTTTGAAAACGAGAAGATATTTCCCAACATAAGAGAAAAAGTTAAATATTTTTAACTTTTAATGTACAATATAAACTTTTTACCATATATTTTATATTTAGTTGTGTCCAAATGTATTAATAATAAGTTTTTTTAGCAGTTTTATTCGAATTATTGGAAAATTTAATGAAGCTACGTGTACACAGTACTTTACTCCTTAATTATTTTACTTAAAATTGTTAACTATTGTACCTAAAAACAGTACGTGATAAACAAAAAAGTACTTATGTATTCTTAATAAGTGGTGTGTATGAATAAATAAACAGGAAAAATTTAAGTGGGTACTTAACTTTTTTTTTTCAATTTGTAACGCAGTGTTATAATTAACTGAAAATAAAGTGATTTTACCCAAATCGATATCCCTTTCGTTCGAGAGTTATCTTGCCACCAGACTGTTTTTTTTTATGGGCCTAAGCACACGTGCTGCGGGGAAGTCCCTAAAGTGCTCCAGGAGCGGCATGTGTGCGGAAAAGTGATTCACGTTGTTCTTGAATCGCTGTAAATTGTACTCGGTGAGAAACAGCGCTAGGCAAATTATTCCAAAGGGATGATGTTCTCCATATAAAAGACTGCTTGAAAAGCGTTGTACGCGGAACCTCATACGGATGTGAAGTAGCAGCGCGACGTGTATTTCTAACCCGCACCGCTTTGGGAGAAATTAAGCGGGCTACATCCTTCGAACACTTTCCATGAAAATACTTGTAGAACAGACTCAAGTCGCCAACCGTTCTTCGATATTCCAGCGAATCAAGGCCGCCGGTCAATTCCGGGTCTCTAATCAGACGGACAGCTCTTCTCTGAACAGAATCCAACAAATGCAGTGTATGTTTGGGAGCAGAGCCCCAAACGTGGGAGCAGTATTCCATAGTTGGTTGAATTTGAGCTTTGTAAAGAATTAACAGTTGTTGTGGGGTGTAAAGCTTTCTGGTTCGAAATAATATTCCCAACTTTTGAGAAGCTCTTCTTGCTATGCCTGCAACATGTTCATGCCAGAACATATTTGCTCCCAAACTAACGCCCAACAAATTGAGCGACGATGCTAGGGGAATGGAGTGCCCCGACATAACTATGTCGGGTTCAGCAACGTTAACTTTTTTAGAAAAAACTGCCGCCTGGGTTTTTGTAGCGTTAAATTCCACTTGGTTACTGTCACCCCAAGATAGAATTTCTTTGTTAAGTTGAACGACCTTCTGCTGTCTGCGGATATTCGCCTGAGCAGCCGATGTCCGAGCGTTCAAGGTGATTGAAGAGACAAGCGTACTGTCATCTGCAAAACTGTAGATTGGATTCCCGGTCTTTTCCAGCAGATCGTTAATGTAAATGAGAAAGAGAGTAGGAGACAGTATGGAGCCCTGGGGCACACCGGCGTTGATAGTGAGACCGCCACTCGTAAAGAACGCTCTATGAGGAAACCTGAGAGCCACAAACAGAACCTTTCAGACATACCATAAGAAACTTAGCCAACAGTCCATCGTGCCAAACACGGTCGAATGCCTTGGATATGTCGAGAGCAACCGCTCGAGATTCTCCAAAGCGTTCAATTGCGTTGTTCCAAACATGTGTTACATAAGTCAGAAGATCTCCTGTTGATCTATGTTTACGAAAACCATATTGGTGATCGCTAATAATGTTGAATCGTTCAAGATATTTTAGAAGATGCTCATTGATAACCTTTTCCATGACTTTCGATATTATTGAAAGCAGTGCGACTGGTCCGTAGTTATTTCTTCTTGCCTTTTTTAGGTATCGGCTGAACCGTGGCACATTTCCAGCAGGACCGAAATATTCCCTTTCTGTAGGATAGGTTAAAAAGTCTACAGAAAACTGGTGTTAGTTCCTTTGCACAGTTTTTGAGAACTATGGCAGGTATTCCGTCAGCGCCAGAAGCCTTTTTGGTGTCTAGCTTCATTAAAATACGCTTTATGATACGCTGTCTGAAGACAACATCGGGCATCTTTGACTGCAATATGAGAATTGTAGGTGGTGTTTTTCCTTGTCGACAGTAGAATGTGAAGCAAAGAGTTCAGCCAACAAGTTCGCTCTCTCAACAGGTGTGGTTGCAATGCAATGTGCTTTTCCCACCTGTTTAACCATTCATACGTTGGATTATAATTAACTGAAAATAAAATGATTTACCCAAATCGATATCCCTTTCGTTCGAGAGTTATCTTGCCACCAGACTGGTGGAAATGATTGGCTATGTGTTTCGTGATTCTAAATCTCTGAAACGTGAAAAAAGGCAAAAATCTCGGATTGGGATTTTGTTTCACGAACACTTTTCTTTAACGAGGAAAGTTCTAAAATAAGTACCGAGTTTGAGTTTCTAAAGCACCGAATAAGAAAATTCCCACTTCTGTTACCTCCTTCCCGTACCGATATCAATTCAGAATTGTAGGTTTCATCCATACTTTAAGTGGTATATTATCTCGTTCGAGAGTTATCGTGCCAACAAATCGATGGTCAAATAGACAGACCGACTAAAACATGATTTTCGTGATCTAAAAACCCTGAGACCTGAAGAAAAGCAAAAATTTCGAAGGGTAATTTTCTTACTATGTCTGACAAAACTGAAAATAATGGAAAAACAAGACATAGAAATATTACTCAGTATATATCACCACTACACCAAACACTTTATTTTTGCACTCGACGCGCGTTTCGCTAACCATGTTAGCTTCATCAGGAGCGATGATTGACTGAAGCTAAACTACAAATCTACCCTATTTATACTTAGCCTAAACACTTGAATTACTCAAGCGGAACTAATGACATAGACAAGGCCATCAGTTCCGGTCAAGTAACCAGTAGAGAGGACTATAAGGAATAGGCCCTCTATCTTTATTTAAACTACTTTTACATTTTATGATTTCCATACTTTCGTATGCGTTCAACAATCTCCTATCAGATACATTTTTAATTATTCTTAGATTATCTAATGTTACAGTATGATCAGTTTCAAGGGCATGTTCGGCAATGCTAGACTTTTCTGTTCTATTGTATTTTAAGTGTGCTAAGTGTTCTTTAAATCTTGTTTTAATTGACCTTTTAGTTTGCCCAACATACTTTTTGTCACAATCATTACAACTAATTTCATAAATTCCACTTTTCTCACAATTAAGAATTTTATCTTTGGGATTTCCTAAGATATTCCTCAGATTGTCTGATGACTTATAGACTAAGGTGAGGCCTACCTTATTAAATACCTTATTGAGTCCCTTGCTATATTTCGGATTATACGGCATGGAGACATACTTGGTGTTATTTTCTTCGCGTGTAAAAAAGGTGGAATTCTGAATATTAAACCTAAACTTATGTCTATTTGTTAGCTTATTTACCAAGTCATCGTCATAACCATTAACTCTAGTTATATTTCTAATACGATTCCTTTCTTTATTAAAGTTTACTTTATTCAGAGGGAAAGTGACCAAACGATGAACTAAAAAATGTAATGAGGCTAATTTATGTTGTTTGCAATGAAATGAATCATTAGGAATATATCTATCTGTTACTGTGTCCTTCCTATAGATATCAAATTCTAATCTATTATTATTTTTAATAATTAAAATATCTAGAAAAGGCAATTGTCCTTTGTTCTCAACTTCGTAAGTGAATTTAATGGAATTATACCGGCTATTTAATTTAGAAACAAAATCATCAAGATTTGCTTTCTTTGTATCAAGAATCGCGAAAATATCATCCACATACCTATGAGCGAGTTCCAGAGGAAAATGTTTTTAGTTATTGATATTCAATATAAAAAGAAATTCTTTATTCTAAGTAAAAAATTTTAAAAAAAAAAAAAAAAAAATTAAAAAAGCTCTTACCGAAGTAAAATAGTCCTCAGGAACTCGTAAATATTATAGAAAATCATTCATCTCAATCCTTTACACAAAATGAAATTCACATTTTAAACAAAGGTCTTAACTTTGCAGTACCCCCTCCTAGAGATAATTTATCAGAAATAGTTGCTCACATTGAAAGTTCCATTAGTACACTTCCAGAAAATAGTAAATCATTTGTTAGGGAAGCATGTTGTAATCAAATATCGAAAAACATGGTTAACAACACAAATTCTAATTCACGAAAAGACATAAAAGTAGTTAAAGGATTGAAAAAGAAAGATGTCTTCTATTTAAAAAGCGGATAAAGGAAATAAGGTTGTTATATTGGATAAGAAAGATTACTTTGAACGCGTAGATAATCTTATCGAATCTGGCCCTTATGAAAAGGTAATAAGAAATCCATTACCGAGAATGATATCAGAGGTTAAAAATTCTTTAAAAAATGTAAGAACCTTGTCTCCGATTCGCTAAAATTTAAATTAAATGTGAGTAATCCGACCATACCAAAACTGTATTGCTTACCCAAAATTCACAAACCTGGAAAAGCAATGCGACCCATTGTTTCATCGGTCGGATCACCCACATATTTAATATCCAAATGGTTATCAAAAGAACTTGAGAAGTTACCGTTAAATACTTTCGCAGTGAAGAATTCGTTAAAATTCATTAATAAAACAAAAAATCTAGTTCTTAAAGAAGGTGAAGTCTTAAATTCTTTTGATGTTAGTTCTTTGTTCCCAAGTGTGCCAATTCCACAAACTTTACAATATCTCGAAGAATTACTTAGAATGAATGACTTTGAAGACGAAATTATTCGTGAATACTTAACATTATCTAAAATTTGTATGGAACAAAATTATTTCCAATATAACAATCAATTTTATGTTTAGAAAGAAGGAACAGCTATGGGTAATTGCTTATCACCTTTCATAGCCAATTTATTCATGAGTAAGTTTGAAATCGAAGCCAGTCAAGAATTCGAATATTTCCCAAGGGTATGGTATAGGTATGTGGATGATATTTTTGCGATTTTTGATACAAAGAAAGCAAATCTTGATGATTTTGTTTCTAAATTAAACAGCCGGTATAATTCCATTAAATTCACTTACGAAGTTGAGAACAAAGGACAATTGCCTTTTCTAGATATTTTAATTATTAAAAATAATAATAGATTAGAATTTGATATCTATAGGAAGGACAGAGTAACAGATAGATATATTCCTAATGATTCGTTTCATTGCAAACAACATAAATTAGCCTCATTACATTTTTTAGTTCATCGTTTGGTCACTTTCCCTCTGAATAAAGTAAACTTTAATAAAGAAAGGAATCGTATTAGAAATATAACTAGAGTTAATGGTTATGACGATGACTTGGTAAATAAGCTAACAAATAGACATAAGTTTAGGTTTAATATTCAGAATTCCACCTTTTTTTACACGCGAAGAAAATAACACCTACAAGTATGTCTCCATACCATATAATCCGAAATATAGCAAGGGACTCAATAAGGTATTTAATAAGGTAGGCCTCACCTTAGTCTATAAGTCATCAGACAATCTGAGGAATATCTTAGGAAATCCCAAAGATAAAATTCCTAATTGTGAGAAAAGTGGAATTTATGAAATTAGTTGTAATGATTGTGACAAAAAGTATGTTGGGCAAACTAAAAGGCCAATTAAAACAAGATTTAAAGAACACTTAGCACACTTAAAATACAATAGAACAGAAAAGTCTAGCATTGCCGAACATGTCCTTGAAGCTGATCATACTGTAACATTAGATAATCTAAGAATAATTAAAAATGTATCTGATAGGAGATTGTTGAACGCATACGAAAGTATGGAAATCATAAAATGTAAAAGCAGTTTAAATAAAGACAGAGGGCCTATTCCTTATATTCCTCTCTACTGGTTACTTGACCGGAACTGATGGCCTTGTCTATGTCATTAGTTCCGCTTGAGTAATTCAAGGGTTAGGCTAAGTATAAATAGGGTAGATTTGTAGTTTAGCTTTAGTCAATCATCGCTCCTGATGAAGCTAACATGGTTAGCGAAACGCGCGTCGAGTGCAAAAATAAAGTGTTTGGTGTAGTGGTGATATATACTGAGTAGTATCATTGTGCCAAAGATTCCACACTCCCAACTTAGACATAGAAATATATTATGAGATATACACACATGATTAACACTAATTTTATTAAAAATTTTTAGTCGTAATGGAAACCATTTAAAATACCAGGTGTACAAGTATGAAATGCGGATTTTTTTCTAAAAAAAACATGTTAAACTCGGAAGAATGATAAAAACTGCTTTATTCAAAGTATGCTCCATCGCTTGTTATACATTTTTCCCATCTTTCGGGCAATTTGTGAATACCACGCCAGTAAAAATCTTCCCCTTTTGCTGCGAATCATTCATCGAGCCATTTTTTTCACATCTTCGTACGAACCAAAGCGCTGCTCAGTAAGTGCGTGACCCATCGATGCAAACAAGTGGTAATCGGAAGAAGCCAAGTCTGGTGAGTAAGCCGCATGGGATAGAACGTCCCAGCTGAGTGCTTCCAACGTGTCGTGAACTAGTTTTGCCGTATGTGATGGAGTGTCATGAAGAAAAATGATTTTGTGTTGCCTCATTGGGTATTCTGGCCTTTTTTCAAGTAGCGAACGGTTCAAATCGATCAATTGTTGTGGGTAACGTTTCCCCAGGTTTTAACAGCTCATAATAGACCACGCCCCTCCGGTCCCACCAAACACAGAGCATCGTCTTTCTGCCAAAGCGATTCGGTCTTGCGGTCGATGTGGATGGTGCGCCTGGTCTACCCATGATTTTTTGCGCTTGGAATTCTCAAAATAAATCCACTTTTTATCCCCTGTAACTATACAATGCAAAAACGACTTCCTTTTGTACCGAGCGAGCAAAATGTCACACGTGTTTTTGCGCTTTTCCATTTGCCTGTCGTCCAACTCATGTACCCATCTACCGGTCTTCTAAATCTTTCCCATCTCTCGTAGCCGATTGGAAACAGCTTGTTGACTAACGCCCAATTGCTCGGCGAGTTGTTTTTGTGTTTGCGAATCATCTTCGTCCAAAAATGCTTGCAATTCCACATCTTCGTATTTTTTGGCGCTTTTGAAACGCCGAAACCATCGTTCACACGTATCTTGCGATGGAGCATGTTCACCATAAGCTTCTCGACGTAATCGGTATGATTCAACAGCACTTTTCTTCAAATGAAAACAAAAAATTAATGCTGTCCGCGAATGCTCTTTGTTCGGTATAAATTTCGACATATTGAACACAACACTATGCACACACTTTTCCAATTTGTCACTCGTGCGCGTCTGACACTTGTTGATGACACAACAAAATGGCGCAGTGTCAAATCTTTATGGCACAAACTGCATTGGTGCACCATCTGTTGTCTGAAATCCGCATTTCATAGTACACCTGGTAATACCTTCCAAACCCAGAAAGTCTAATGTTGACTGGAAACCACATGGAAGATCTTGGCGATCTTGAACGACAGACTTCCTTAGAAAAACTGTCAACTCTTAGCCTTACGCATAATCCTGTAACTGTCAAACAACACTATAGATTGTATGTATACAATATACAATCAATTGTCACAGTTAAAATTGCTTGATTTTAGAAAAACCAAGATGAAAAGAAGGGAAGAAACCAAATCATTGCTTAAAAGTAAAAAACGGAAAGAAACACAAAAAGATATTATTAAAAGATCCAGAACGTTTATACCTGGAGGAAATATACATAATCATATCATCTTTCTAACCATAGAGATATTAGAATAGAGGAGATAAGTTTTCGCGAGAAGCGTGGCGGGCACAAAAGAGAAAGAAACAGTATGAGTCATTCTGTCGGTCTTACTCGGCGCACGCCCACAACACTCACGCTGGTACGCACGCCCACAACACTCGCACTGGTACGCACGCCCACAACACTCGCACTGGTACGCACGCCCACGACACTAAGTTAGAGTGCATACCCGTGCGAGAGTGTTGCGGGCGTGCGCCGAGTAAGAGAGACAGAATGACTCATATTATTTCTTTCTCTTTTGTGCCCGCCACGCTTCTCGCGAAAATTATCTCCTCTATTCTAATATCTCTATGATTAGAAAGATGATATGATTATGTATATTTCCTCCAGGTATAAACGTTCTGGATCTTTTAATAATATCTTTTTGTGATTCTTTCCCTTTTTTTTACTTTTAAACTATGATTTGGTTTCTTCCCTTCCTTTCATCTTGGTTTTTCTAAAATCAAGCAATTTTAACTGTGGCAGTTTGTATACAATATACAATCTATATTGTTGTTTGACAGTTACAGGATTATGCGTAAGGCTGAGTTGACAGTTTTTCTAAGGAAGTCTGTCGTTCAAGATCGCCAAGATCTTCCGTTTGGTCTCCAGTCAACATTAGATTTTTTAGGTTTGGAAGGTATTATTTTAAATGGTCTCACTTAATCGGCGCACGCCCGCAACACTCTCGCACGGGTACGCACTCTAACTTAGTGTCGTGGGCGTGCGTATCCGTGCGAGTGTTGTGGGCGTGCGCCGAGTAAGAGAGACAGAATGACCCGTATTATTTCTTTCTCTTTTCAACGACGCTTTCGCTTACAGCAGGCTCTATACTTTACCTCCTCTATTCTAATATCTCTATGCTTCTAACACCCCTACCTCGTTCGTCCCTTTCACCTCATACAGTGTGTCCCAAAAAGTTTTATACAAATAGAGAAAAAGTTTACCTTACATATTACAAAAAAATTTAATCTTAATAAAAAGATCTGCATCACCTGGAAATCCTTAACCAAGCATTGAAAGTTTAAAATATTTGATGGTATACAGGGAAAATAAAAAATAATGATTTATAATGAAGAGTAAAGTGTGTTTAAATTTAAAAACAGAGCAAAATATCAATTGAAAATGTTAAAATGAACTAAAAAATTATGCTCACGTTTAAATTTGTGGCCTTCCTAGTTAAAAATTCAAAAAAAACTCCAGTAAACACGTCAGTAATTGTCAGATTATTTATTGAATAAAGGAAAACGAGATTAATTAAAAATAACCGGTCAAGTGCAAGTTGAACTTGCGCAATTAGTGTTCCGTACGTTAATTGCTTTTAAAATGACCTTGAAATTTCTGTTTTTTTATATACCAGATAAATTATTAAAGGTAATGCACTCGTGATAATTTTCGTTCAATCTACACCCCATGGAGAATATTTCAGAATTTTTTCAAAATTTTTTGATAAGTACTTTTCGAGATAAGGCGGGCGGACAGCGATTTTTCGCGATTTTTTAAAAATAATACAAAGAAAAGGGCGCGCAAGTATTACATTATATATATATTTTTTACTCGTGTTTTCACAAGCTTTCATTTGACACCACACTCGATGACCTAGTAAAAATTTTTTTTTCACTTCCGATTTCACCCCCCAAAATTAACCCCTTAAGTCAAAATTTAACTTTCAAAACTACATGGCTCTGATGATGCCATTAATTCTTATATTATTATCAAATTTCAACTTTCTATGTCAAATAGTTTCGGAGAAAATCGGGTGTGACAGACGGACAGACAGACACCGAAGCCATCTTATAAGTGTTCCGTACGGAACACTAACTAGTGTACTGATTTTGATTGTATCATATTTTTGTTAAAAATTTGATAACCTTCTTATCTGCTTTGCAACAATTACAGTCCCTGGCCAAATTATTAGACGCACTGTATTTTTTTTAGTAATTTTATGTTTCTTAAGAGTTTTTATGCAATAATGGTATATTTAAACTACAATATTATTGATTTTAATTTAAAAGAATTGTTGTAGACTACATATTTGTATTTATTTTTAACATATGGCAACACTGTGTTGACAAAGTGATACATGAACGTAAACAAGTACAAACCTGTATCAGTCGCGATCGGAATCGAGTCAGGTACGGACGTGTTTCTGTGGCTTTATGGACTGTGATTGTTTGTTTAACAGTTTTATACTACTCAGTTATTAGTTTATTTTGTATGCAGTGTTTTAAAAAAGTAATTGGACTATTTTCATTATGGGTAGAAAAGGCGATTTTTCACCACGTAAAAAAGCTGAAGTGAAGGCCCTTGTGATTGCGAAAACATTTACAAACCGAGAAATATCACGAAGATTGGAGGTTTCTGAAGCTAGTGTACGACGCATAAAAAAGAAAATTGAGTCAGGGAAGGAATTAAGCCCGAAAAGAAAGAAAAGATGTGGTAGAAAACCAATTTTCACTCCACGGTCAGAGAGATGTTTGAAGAAAATTTGTGTAGAAAACAGATTTGCTACCACAAAGGTAATAAAATCACAACTCCAGGATGCTAGCGTAAATGTTTCTGAGCGCACTGTTCGAAGAAAATTGAAAGAATTAGATTTTAAGGCCTGTCGCCCCGCCAGGAAGCCCAAGTTAACAGCTGCAATGAAAGCAAAGCGCCTGAAGTGAGCCAAACAATGGCAAGACAAAGATGTGGACTTCTGGAGATCGGTAAGATACAGCAATTTAATCAATAATTGATACATTATTATCATTTTCAGTTAAATAAAACAAATAAACATGGAAGTTTATATATTTTTCCTATTTTTGACAGGTCTGCTTCAGTGACGAAAGCACATTCGAAATTTTGCAGAATAAAGCTCAGTATGTGCGTCGTCGTCATGGAGAAAAGTTTCATCCTGATTGTGTCGTCCCGACGGTTAAACATCCCACCAAAGTGATGATTTGGTCAGTCATCAGCGGCAAGGGCACTGGACGTCTGTACGTCGTCAAAGGAATAATGAGGCAAGATCAGTACAAAGAAGTATTACAAAATCGGTTGATTCCGCAGCTCAGAGAATGGTTTCCAAATGGGGAACCATTCACTTTCATGCAAGATGGAGCTCCTTGCCACACTGCTCGGTCTGTTAAAGCTTTTTTGGCAGAAAAAAATATCCCTCTGTTGGATTGGCTCCATTAAAAATGTGTGGGAGCTGATGAAAAGAGAAGTGGCTAAAGATGTGATTACCAACAAAACCCAGCTCCTAGAAAAGATTATTCATGTGTGGAATCATCCTCCTCAAATGCAGGAGACAGTACAATCTTGCATTGATAGCATGCCGCGCAGAATTAAAGCTTCGATAGCGGCTAAAGGTGGCTCAACTAAATATTGACTTTTACTAACATTAATTTCACTTTTCTTTAAAACTTAATAAACTTATGCTTTTCTAAATTAATGCTGTTTTATTTATGTCAAATAAATAGGTAATTGATTGGATAATATAAAAATAAAAAACAAATCAATTTAAAATAATAAAACGGTACAATATCACTCGGTAATTAATATTTTTACATGAAATCTTGCAGTGCGTCTAATAATTTGGCCAGGGACATCCATAATAAATTTGTGCTATCATTTTGTTTTGAAAATTATTAATCATTATTTTTTATTTTCTCTGTATATCATCAAATATTTTAAACTTTTGATGCTTGATTAAGGATTTCCAGGTGATGCAGATCTTTTTACCAAGAATAAATTTTTTGTAATACGTAAGATAAACTTTTCTCAATTTGTATAAAACTTTTTGGGACACACTGTATAAATTTCAATTTAAAAATGCAGTACAAAGTTTCAAGAGATCTTAACGTTAGAAATCTGCAATGGTTTGTAAATAAACTAAAAAAAACTAACTCTATATGTCAAAATTTAACTTTCAAAACTACACGGCTCTGACAGGGCCATGAATTCCTATACTAGTGCCAAATTTCAACATTCTATGTCAAATAGTTTTAGAGAAAATCGGGTGTGACAGACAAACACCGAAGTGATTTTATAAGTGTTCCGTACGGAACACTAGAAAAATATATATATTCTGGTTACTTTTTAATCTGAATCAAATCTACTTAAATCATCATCTTTGTTTGTTGGGCTGCTGCTTTTGCTATTTTTCTCCTCCCCCACTTTCGAAAGGCTAGATTTTGAATTTTCCATAACAGTTTCGTGAAAATAAACTATTCTTTTCTACAAAAGCTTGATTTTTGCCTTCAGGCTGTAACTTAGGCCTTAATGCTGCTAAACTTATTAATATCGCTTCTTCTGTCCTTATTGTTTTGGAACCCTATAAAAAAAAACACAAGCTACCCTTATTATTTAAAGCAGTTAAGAAATGAAAATGAAATGAAACCCTCTTTATAATTAACATTGTTGAGACCTTCATCAGTGTGGGTTCTTTTAAGCATATAATATTTTTCGTGTAAGAACAAGACAAGACAGAAACAACTATGGCCTTAGACAGGGATGCATCCTGAGCCAAATGTTTTTCTCAATAGTTCTGGATGAAGCAATAAAAGAAGCAAAGTAGAAAGGGGTAAGACCATACCAGATAGGCTATTGGAAGATGAAAAAGACAGAAATATCAGAACTATGCTATGCGGATGACATGGTTATTATAGCAAAAGACGAGGAAATGCTTAACAGGTTGACTGCCGACCACTCCGATCGGAGTGCGTCGGGTCTCTTCGCCAACGCCGTCTACTCCGATCGGAGTTCGACATGCGTTCTTACGAAACGTTTTAGTATTCCATCGGCGTTGTATATGAAACGTGTTTCTAGTGGTGGCGTTCCTTAAAAACGCAAGTTCTAACAGGTGCTTAAGTGGTTCCGCGGATTTGCTTTTGGTTTGGTTGTAATCTGCCGTACAATATGGACAATCAACCTGGGCCTTCTGGTATTAAAAAAAGACATTGTAGTGATGAAAAAAAGGTATATGATAAGAAAAAGAAGCTAACTGACACTGAATTATTGCAGCTATTGGAAGAAAGCGGAGGTAGTAGTGACGAACATTACGTACCAGACACAGACGATAGTGATGTAAATTCAAGCTCCGAGTCCGAAGAAGAGAATTTTATAGACCCTATTCGGCCACATCAAACACTTCCTAGCCTAGATGAGATAAAATGGAACGACAGAGGTGCGTTAAAACAAATTTTGTTCCAGAAAACCCAGGAATTATTGGTGCAAATTCCAGGACAGGGTGCACCTATCGATTTTTTCGAAATGATCATTGATGATGATTTTTTTACAAACTATTGTAGAACGAACTCTTACGCAGTCGAGGTTTTGCTGCGCCCAGAAACAAGTACAAAATCACGTATTACTAATTTTAAAGATCTTACTCTTGACGAACTAAAAATTTTTTTGGCCCTGTTACTTCACACTGGCACAATATCCTTGAGCCGTCTTAACGATTATTGGAAAACTGATCCGCTATTTAATCTACCTGTTTTTAGAAAATATATGTCAAGGAATAGATTTTTGCTTATTTTGAGGTGTTTGCATTTTACATCTCCAGATATGGATCCGGCAGATCGGCTAGGAAAGATTAGATTTGTGGCAGATTTTTTTAACAACAAGATGGGAGAAATTTACTATCCTGGAAGAGAGTTGTCTTTGGATGAAGCTATGGTACTTTATCGGGGTCGTCTCCAGTTTAAACAGTATATCAAGAATAAGCGTCATAAGTATGGTATGAAGTTATACATGCTGACAGAGCCTAATGGACTTATTTTGAAATTTCGTGTCTACGAAGGTGCGACAGATGTTTATGGTGGAAGCGGACATACTGAAAAGATTGTTTTACATTTATTGGAGGAAAAATTGGGTGTGGGACATGCTGTTTATCTAGACAATTTTTACAATAGTGTTAATTTAGCTAGGAAATTACTTCAACAAAATACATACTGCACTGGTACGCTGAGAGCTGAGAGGAAAGATAATCCGAAAGAGGTAATGAGTGCAAACTTAAAACGTGGTGAGAATAAATCTATGTTTTGCAATGGAGTGCATGTCGGAAAATGGCGCGATAAACGCAATGTTCAATACATTTCAACAGAATTTGGAAGAGAAATGGGCATTTTTAAAAACAAAAGAAATCAAGAATCTGAAAAACCTTCCGCAATCATTGGATATAATGCTTTTATGTCCGGTATAGATAGACAGGATCAAATGATGGCATATTATCCTTGCAGCCGTAAAACCATTCGGTGGTACAAAAAGTTATTCATGCATGTGCTGCAAATGAGCATGATAAACGCCTATTTTTTGTACAATAAATATTCGCGGTCTGACCAGTTACGATTATATGACTTCCGATTGGATGTCATAAGAAATTTACTAGCCAGACGACCAATTACTAATTTGCCGCAAATTCCTCCAGGCCAAATAAATGTCCACAGCATTAGCAAAGTAGAAAAAATTGTTAGTGAAAAAAAAGGAACTAAAGAAACAAAACGGGTAAGCAGAAAGGAATGCAAAGAATGCAGGAAAAATAAAATAAGAAAGCAAACAGTGTATGAATGCAAAATATGCCCTGGACAACCAGGTTTTTGCCTTAATTGCTTTGAGGATTACCATAAAAATGTACAAAAATGATTTAGAAATAAATGTTTTGAGTTCATGAGTTCGATTTATTATTTCTTTACTTATTTAATTGGACACTCCGATCGGAGTGTTCGGCATCTAGTAAAAATTTTCACTTGCAATGCCGATTACTCCGATCGGAGTGAAATTTTTTTTTTCTAATATTTTGAATGGCACATAAAAAAAACACATCCAAGACTCATTTTAATTCATATTTACCACAATAAAATAAAAATATTTGGAAAAATCTTACCGGCGTCAACCACAAACTCAAAAATATAGATCGGCAGTCAACCTGTTAATAGGAACATACAGATATATAAAGAAAGCATTGGAAAAAATAAACATGAAAATTAATAAAGAAAAGACAAAGACTATGATAATAGGAAAGCAAAAGCGACAACATGAAATAAAGATAGGAGAGAAAAGGCCGCACCGAATGGAGAAGTTTAAATATTTGGGACCAACAATAATGGAGGATGGAAGAATGGAAGAGGAGATTAAGGAGAGAATAATAACAGGAGGAAGATTATTTAATAGTATAAAGAATACATTTCTATGAAAGAAAGAGATACCAAAAAATATTAAAGCCCAATTTATTTGGAGGAGAAACATAGACAATGACAGAAAGACAAAAAGGAAAGATAACAGCTACAGAAATAAGATTTGTAAGGAAAATAGAGGACAAAATAAAGATGGACAGAGTTAGGAATATACAACTCAGAAAGAAGTTGAACCTGAAACCAACGGTGGAAAAGGTTGAGGAAGCACAGCTAAGATGGTATGGTCACGTCGAAAGGATGCCTGAACAAAGAATAGTTAGACAAGTGTTTGAAGCCAGAGTGAGCAAGAAAAGAACAAGAGGCCAACCTAGAAGGGCATGGTTGGGGGTGTTAGAGTGGCAGTGGCCAAAAGAAGAATAGAGTAGGAACATGCAAGATGAGCCACACAGGATAAAAAGAGGTGGGAGGAAATATTGGAAAAGACAAATATAGAATAACTCAACTCTATAGGCCTTACACCCCCTAAAGTGGTAGAAAGGCATAAGTATTAAGTAAGTAAGTAAGTAATATTTTTCATTACCTGTTCAGGCATAGTATTTAAGTATTGATCAAAAAGTAACTTAGGATCGTCTGCATCTAAAACAGCATCATTTTCTAGTGCCGCTTCAAGACCTTGCAAACCACCAAACATCACTAGCAAATGCTTATATTTCGGGCATGTAAATTCATCAATTGACATTCCTTTTTCTGAAGTTCCTATAGTCAAATCATACCTAAAATATTAGTTGGAATCGTTATATTTTGAGGTATTTTAATTCATTATTTTCTTTATGACAGATAGATAGATATTTATTCATGCTAAATCATAAAAAAAAAAATGTCTTACACACGTCAATAAATAATATAGTAAAAATAATATATTAAAAAATGTAGCCACCATACTAATCAAAGCAATACTACACAAATATTAATACATAAAATACTTATGTCTATGCCATTTACACTCAAGAAAGAAACAATAAGTCTGGGAACAAACTCCCCAAAAACAAAACTCAGAACCTAAAAGTTGTAACAAAGGTACTTGTTTATAGAGTAAAAAGCATTTTCCACCAGAATTTTTTTAACTGTTTTCAAATTCTTTGACTGGCTGATCTCTAATATTTTGTTGTAACACATTAAAAAATTTCATGGCTCAGTACCCAGGACCCGTTTGACATCTCTTCAGCCTCCAATATGTTGGAATTAGATTCCTCTTATGCCTGGTGTCATGGCAATGCACATCACCACAGCAGGACTGATCATATTGCTTTAAGAACAGGAAATTCTCAAGAATGTACTGGGAAGGAACTGTTAAAATTCTGAGCGATACAAATGACTGTCTGCAGTCATCCTTGAAACCAAGTCCCTCCAGTATTCTCAGTGCCCCACGCTGCAACCTGAATACTCGATAGGTCTGTGAAGAGTGTCCCCGCTGAGAATGGAATAAGCAAGATAAAAGTGAAATACTGAGTGATTTCACAATACTTGCTGAAAAACACAGTGTGCAAGATTCCAGAGTACAAAAAGATGTTTGCTCAATTCTTTACACAGCCGTCTATGTGTGCACCTCGATGCAGCTTTAAATCCAAATATACACCCAAAAATCTCACCTCATCCACCCCCGCATTCAAGTCATACACCTCTCTTAAGGAAAAAACAACCCGTTTAGTTTTATCGCTATTCAAAGCCAGCCTGTTTACATTAAACCACTGTTTAGCACCCTCTTGTGCCGCCAAGGAACCCTCAAGGGATTGCTCAATTGTATCAGCTGCGAATGCCACCGTGGTATCGTTAGCAACGAGTGTGTACTTAGCTGCATTGTTTATATCTGGCAAGTCATTAATATATATCAAAATAACCGGTCAAGTGCAAGTTGAACTTGCACAATTAGTGTTCCGTACGTTGATTGTTTTTAAAATAAAAAATTTTGTTAGAGTGGTATAAAATGATCAGTGACTTCACAGAACACACCCGAAATGAGTTTTCAACAAAGTTTGTTTCCAATCTTTATTGAAAACTGGTGACCTTGAAATTTTGGTTTTTTCTATACCAGATAAATTATTAAAGGTAATGATAATTTTCGTTCAATCTATACCCCGTGGAGAATATTCCAGGATTTTTTCAAAATTTTTTGATCAGTACTTTTCGAGATAAGGTAGGGAACAGCGATTTTTCACGGTTTTTTAAAAGTAATACGAAGAAAAGTGTGCGCAAGTATTACATTATATATATATATTTTTTACTCGTGTTTTCACAAGCTTTCATTTGACACCACACTCGATGACCTAGTAAAAAAATTTTTTTTTTTCACTTCCGATTTCACCCCTCAAAACGAATCCCTTAAGTCAAAATTTATGTTACAGTGATATAAAATGATCAGTGACAGTGATCACAAAACACACCCCAAATAAGTTTTTAACAAAGTTTATTTCCAATCTTTACTGAAAATTGATGACCTTCAAATTTCTGTTTTTTTTATATACCAGATAAATTATTATAGGTAATGCACTCGTGATAATTTTCGTTCAATCTACACCCCGTGGAGAATATTCCAGAATTTTTTCAAAATTTTTTGATAAGTAGTGTCCGAGATAAGGCGGGTGGACAGCGATTTTTCGCGATTTTTTAAAAATAATACAAAGAAAAGTGCGCGCAAGTATTACATTATATATATTTTTTTACTCGTGTTTTCACAAGCTTTCATTTGACACCACACTCGATTACCTAGTAAAAAAATTTTTTTTCACTTCCGATTTCACCCCCCAAAACTAACCCCTTAAGTCAAAATTTAACTTTCAAAACTACATGGCTCTGATGAGGCCATCAATTCCTATATTACTACCAAATTTCAACTTTCTATGACAAATAGTTTCGGAGAAAATCGGGTGTGACAGACGGACAGACAGACACCGAAGTGATCTTATAAGTGTTCCATACGGAACACTAAAAAGTATTGGACCCAGCACTGAGCCTTGGGGAACTCCAAAATTAATCACACTCTCTGTCAACGACACCCCAGAGACTCTCACAGTTTGGGTTCTGTTTCTTAAGTCAATAAGTGACATGCTTTCATAAGAAAAGTTGTATCCACTGAGCTCTTGGTTAACACAGTCAAAAGCTTTACTTAGATCACACAGAAGGACTGTGTTATATTGTAGTCTGTGAAATGATTCAGTAATGTGAGAAACAAGATTCAAAACACCCAAGACCATACTCTTATTTCTTCTGAATTCAAACAGAATCATAATAAAAGTTGATACCAATTTAAAAATCTACTTAATATAAAAATATTATCCTACCCTTCCTTATAAGGACACTGAGAAAACACTTTTGATAAAGAATTGGCTATCCTCACTGTGTATCCCCAATAAATACCCGTCTCACTTCTAGGTAAACTTGGTGATACAATTATACCTTTTAGCTTTTTGCTGTTTGATTCTTGAGGTAGTAACTTAACTGTACAACGAATACCTAAAATTTCCACCAAATAATCATTTCTGAAGTTAAAATATTTTAATTAAGACATCAACCCTTTAATTAACTCTAAAAAGAAATTATTCTTACCTGACATGAGAACTTTATCAACTTTAACTTGTTTTAATAATCCCACATTAACTATAGATCCTCTGCCTTCTTTAACAGGCGTATTAAGTACAACTCCTTCCCTAAAAATAATCATTTTAATAATATTTCAGGAGTTTTTATATTCGTCTCCATTTTTTGTATGAAATTTCAATTTAAAAAAAAACATTGCTTACGAATACCTAAATATAAAATTGTCATTTGGTCCCAAATGATGTGGTGCATTCAATGGATTCAATAAACCACAGTACTGTAAGTCCTTGTGAATAGGAAAAAAACTTTTTCTCAAGTATTGAGGGCATTCTAAATATTGTAGAATTCTTCCTAGTTGTACACAACTGTGTCTGGCTAGTTTTTCAACACCACTTTCATCAAATTTGGCTTTTTTGGCTCTAGCTTCGTCTGCATAGTCATCAAATACCACAATTTCATCTGCCTAGTCAATTAAAAAATACACAGATTAAAAGCAAGCAATTTAGGTATAGAAATCAGACAACTTACTTGAAATATACAAGCTGCTCTAGCAATCTGTCCAGCAAGATATGTACGTAATTCGGGAGACTGGGCATTTTCTAAAATAGAACCTGGTACTGCAATCGATAATGTGGATACAAATTTAGGGATAAGTAAAGCTTGCTCTTTTGCTTGATTTTGTTGTATTTCGGATTTAATTTTCTGCTTTTCTAGTTTTTTTTTTAAATTTATTTCTTTCCAAGTTTTTCGTTCCTCTTTCTTTGCTTTATTGACTTCGCTCCAGCTTCGTTTTTTGTTTGGGTTTGTATTTGAAGGTTCCATTTTGTGTTTAAATGACTAATAAAAAAGATAGAAGGTTATTAGGACTTCTTTCTAAACTTAATTAAAATTTTTAATAATATAATGCGTTCTACAACTAGTTTAAAAGCATACTAATAAGTTAGGTTATGGTTACCTGTCTTTCTCTTCAACTATTCGATTAAGAGAAACAGATCAATTAACATCACTTTACGGCATCTAGTGTTGCTTTATCTTTCTCTGCTTTGACAGAATTACCACAGTAAACCCATCAGAGTAGCAACACTCGGGTATAACCGTATAGGAAAATCACGTCTTGGTTTTCAAGAGGTCACGTGGCAGTCCGCCATGTTAAAAAGGGGACCAGCGGGAGATTTTAAATAGAAATAATGTTACTGTGCAAATTTTTATCATTCAAAATCATACAATAAAAGTGAAAAATTTGACAGGATGGCATTTTCGGAAAAAATGTGGGGCGCATATTTTATAATTTTTGCGCAAATTTTCAATTGGACAATTGATGCTGCAAGCGAAAACTTTGCTCTATAACCAAAAAAATGTCATCAGAGAAATAGCTTCTCAGAATTATTCAATTTATCCGCGTACGATTTCTGACGCAATTGATATTCTTTAATTAAATTATTTACCTTTCAACAGGTTTGAGGAAGAAGAAGAAACTCACTCCCGGCGTACTTTTTGAATTATTTTTACAATTGTCAAAGGCACAACAATAACCTCCTTTCCCCACGATTATATAAATTGTTTGTCAACCTTTTCGATTATCTTCACTTACAAACGTTTTTAATTCTCTTTTTATACAAACTCTCTCTTTTTTTGCCTTTAAATTCATGTAAGCTGCAGCCACATCACGAAACAGTCGCCAATACATTTCCAAAAACACATTCCGAGATCAGATGTAAACATTAAGCGACCATTTTGTAAGAGGGACCCGTCGATGCATCGACGTCGTTCGTAAAAAGAAAAATTTTTAAGCCAATTTTTATGCTAAAATAAGTTCATTTTTCTAAAATTTTTGCCAATTTTAATAAATTTGTAGATTTTTCTTTCTCAAAAAAAAAAAATTAGGGACCAAAGTGAGAAAAAATTTTTTTTATAGAAAATTCAACATAATTTGAATCATTTGTTTTTAAAAAAAAATATCGATATAAAAAAAGACTGTCAGAAGTGGGATTCGAACCCACGCCCACAGAGTGGACTGCGACCTGAACGCAGCGCCTTAGACCGCTCGGCCATCCTGACTCTATATGAGTTCTGCTCAAAATAGTTCTTACTGTCTCATCAATATATTCAAATATAGAGTCGAAACTTGAACTCTCAAAAATGTCAAATTTATACGTCAAATCTTTTTTTTCCACGAAAATATGTCCTTGCAGCCGGACCCAATTAGAGATCCCTTAAAAAGTTTAAAAAGGCTAGATCGTTCACTATGGTTTCTCACGTAAGTAAAAAATTTAGAACTTCTCGCGCCGAGGGTCATCATACTACGTTTATACTAACTAGAAATTTCTTGTTTATGGTTTATCCCAGCCGGCAACGAACGCATCATCAGGTTTAAGTAAACACTGGGAATGGAAAAACTTAACATATTTTCGCTGTATTTTTTTCAAAAACAGAATGTAAGAATTTCTCTGTTTATATATACTTATTTAATTAACTAACTCGGCCGTTACTTGATGGAAATTCATATTCAATGAGAATAAAACACAAAATTTTTAGTAAAATTTCCACTTTTATTATTTTTATACTTGACACGTGTTTCGCTAAAACATTAGCTTTATCAAAAGTATGGGTATAGAATGAAATAAACATTTTTCAATGGTTTAATAAGTAAATATTTACAGGTAACAACAAACAGTTGAGTTACAACAGGTAAAACTTCATTACGTGGGCTTTTCAGAAAAAAGTTTTTTTTTGGAATTGGTCTTATTTTGAAAGACTTACGAGAAAATATCGGGGGGAGGCCGTTTTTGCACTTTTTTTGTTAATAAAAATTAACCTACATCACTGACAACTGTTGATAACCACTGATCGAAACTGTTAGTTGTTTTCGGAAAAATATAGGCTCCGTTCACACTCATGGGTGAAATGTACAGGTCAGCCTAATCTTTTCAAAAAATTATTAAATTTTTTTTCAGTTACGAGTCTGGTTTGAAAAGTCCGTGCAAAAATAAAAACTACTTATGTGTTTGGGGTAAACCTTTTTTATTTTTCGACATAGTCTCCTTTTAGGCTTATACACTTCGTCCAACGATGTTCTAGTTTGTTGATCCCTTCCGAATAATAGGATTTGTCCAAGTCTGCAAAATATCCATTAGTGTCTGCAATCACCTCCTCGTTTGAATAAAATCTTTGTCCCGCCGGCCATTTCTTCAAATTGGGGAACAAATAGTAGTCCGAGGAAGCCAAGTCTGGAGAATAGGGGGGATGTGAAACGAGTTGGAATCCTATTTTCATTAATTTTGCGACCACAACTGCTGAGGTGTGTGCTGGTGCGTTGTCGTGATGGAAAAGGACTTTCTTGTGAGTCAATCGCGGGCGTTTTTGTTGCAGCTCGGTTTTCAAACGGTCCAATAACGATGAATAATATTCACCTGTAATAGTTTTACCCTTTTCCAGATAGTCGATGAGGATTATCCCTCGCGAATCCCAAAAGACAGTCGCCATAACCTTTCCGGCCGAAGGAACGGTCTTCGCCTTTTTTGGTGCAGATTCCCCCCCTTGGTAACCCATTGTTTAGATTGTTGTTTGGTCTCAGGAGTATAGTAATGTATCCATGTTTCATCCACAGTGACGAAACGACGCTTAAAGTCCTCCGGATTCTGCTGGAACAGCTGTAAACCATCCTTGCAACACTTCACACGATTCCGTTTTTGGTCAAGCGTGAGCAATCGCGGCACCCATCTTGCGGATAGCTTTCTCATGTCCAAATTTTTATGCAAAATATTATGTACCCGTTCAGTCCAGATGCCCACAGCACTAGCAATCTCACGCACCTTAACTCTTCTGTCATCCATCACCATATCATGGATTTGATCAATGATTTCTGGAGTCGTAACCTCCACAGGCCGTCCAGAACGTTCAGCGTCACTTGTGCCCATATGGCCAGTCCGAAAATTTTGAAACCACTTATAAACTGTTCTAATCGAAGGTGCAGAGTCACCATAATGTTTATCAAGCTTCTCTTTAGTCTCCTGAGGCGTTTTGCCTTTCATAAAGTAATGTTTAATCACCACACGAAATTCTTTTTCGTCCATTTCTTGATAATCACTGACTTCCTTGATTCACACGAATGCCAAACACAAAGAAATAGACCAATATGGCTGAAACTTGGTGTGCGTTCATTCAAGAGATGCTACTAACTAAACATGACCTCGATACGCGCCGGTGGTGCCATCTCTCGGACTTTGCACGGACTTTATCACAAAATTGTTTATTGTGAATTTTTTTGGTAAAATTTCGGTACGCGGGCTTTTCAGTAAAAGGAAGATTTTTTTAAATAGGCTTAAAATGGCCGAAATTTAAAAAAATTATCAGAAAAAATCGGGAGGTAATCGTTTTTGGTAACCTGAAGTCGCTGTAAGCCATCATCATTTCCTGCTGTTAATATTGCATCATCAACAAAGCACAATATTTTTAGAGTTTTTCGTCCCATTTTGTATCCTCTATTGAGCTCATTGACACTATTTATTATTTTATCCACTATTAAATGAAAAAGTGTCGGACTCATGCTATCGTCTTGTCGAATTCCAGATGATACTGGTACTTCTTTAGTTAGTTCAGGTCCGCCTGTACGTTTCTGGATGGATTGAGTACCTAGGGACGTGCAGCCGGTCCCAAGCCCGGATAAAGGGTGAGGGTAGCATCCTACCCACTGTAAAAAAACGCCCGCTCACAAGACTGTTAAGCACGCCTCGGATATTATACGTCATTCCTAAAAACTTTTTTCAAATATTTTTGTTTTCTGTTAAATGGACGATGCTGTAAGACTGACGGGCTTGACTTTTTTTTAGCAACGAGCGGATTATGCAATGGAACCCAGACAAAAGAATAGATATGAATCCTGTACGTAGTATAGAACTAAATTCGTATTTTTTGAATATGAGAGAAGAGCTTCGTCAAACGAAAGTGCACTGGCGTCAAAATAGAAGGGAAAAAAATGAAACAATTGTTCATTAAAGATTTTTTGCAAGAAGAGCAAGAATTAAAGGAAGTTGATTTGGGTTTTATAAACACACAGCCGTGATGGATTTACTTATTTACAAAATATGCTGAAAAATATACACAAATTTTTACATCCTTTTTCTTATTTCCCATCAGTTTTGGAACGTCCCAAAACATCATCATGTGAAGTTTTAATTCCCGGTTGTCTTGGAGGGGGAGAAGATATTTATAGCAACCAGAATTTGGTGAAATCGTTTAATTGGTCTTGTTATTTCGGCCAAATTCTGGTTGTTATAAATACGAGGCACGTTTTGTTAAGTAAGTATCGTTTTGAAATACTGCCGCTGTAGCATTGCAGAGAAAACGCGCGCTTTATGATTCCATCATTATCAAATCGACCTGCACTTACCTTGGCGGTCAGTGCTACGACACCGACGACGACGCCAAAACGGCCGTGCTGCGGTGTTTAGCAAACTAAGAGGTAGATTTATATGAAGGTGGAATACAGAAGCTGGTCTTACGATACGACAAGTACCTTAATGTCGGTGGAAATTAACACGCAGGCTGAAAAGTTTTTAGCTACATAAACCCATTTTTTTGCAAAATTCAACTTTATTTATCAAAATATATCTCCTTCAAGAGCGATACAATCAGTCCAAGACTTTTCTAACATTTCTATACCTTTCTTGTAGAAGGATTTGTCTTTGCTTTCAAAATAGGCCGCAGTTTTGGGGATCATTTCTTTCCTGCGAGCATTTTTTTGAGGTCTGCGAATAGTAGCTGGGAGCCAAATCTGGAGAATACGGTGAATGAGGAAGCAATTCCAACTTCAATTCATGCAATTTTGCCATCGTAACCATTGACGTGTGACAGGGTGTATTATCTTGATAAAAGAGCACTTCTTTCTTGTTCATTTGGGGTCGTTTCTATGCGATTTCTGCCTTCAAACGCACCAATAACATAGTCAGTAGAGTCGATAAAAATTGTTCCATGCGCACCCCAAAATATAGAGGCTAAAACCTTCCCAGCCGACTGTTATATCTTTTGCCGCTTCGGGTAGTTTTCACCTGTTGCTGTGCACGCAGCTGACTGCCGATTGGATTCCGGTGTGTAGTAGTGGATCAATGTTTCATCCATTGTCACATATCGCATGAAAAAATCCTTTTTATTGCACTTACACAGGTCCAAACAGCGCTCAGAATCATCATGTTGTTGTTTTTGGTCCACTGGGACCAAGCAGAGTACTCATTTCGAACAGAGCTTTCTCATGCCCAAATGTTAATGTAAAATACGACCAACGCGTTCTTTTGATATCTTTAGGGTATTAGCTAACTCACGCAATTTCACTTTACGGTCCTCCAAAACAATTTTGTGGGTTTTTTAAAATGTTTTCCGGTATAACAACCTCATTTGGGCGTTCAGAGCGTCCAGCATCATTTGTATCTGTACGACCGCGTTTAAATTCAGCATACCAGTAAATGCTGAGTGATTTTCCAGGGGCAGAGTTCCCGTAACCCTTATCAAGCCATTGCTTTGCTTGAACGGTATCTTTTTCATCAAAAAACAGTATCTTTTTCATCAAAAAACAACATGAATTCGATTTTTTTCATTGTTTTGAAAATATCAAAAGTAGCGTCACTAAAACCACTGTAACTCGTAAACTAATCGTCGAAACGTCATGAAATTTTGACACGTATCGTTTGAAAGTTGGTACTTCCTAAAAATCATATAGATTTTTTTGAAAAGGGCGACATCTGTGTGTGTTAGAACAAAAACTTTTCAGCCTACGTGTTATGTTGAAAAGTAGATCAAGGTCTGGGCGTTCATGTAAAAATACAATTGGCAAAAAAAAATGGCCTTTTTTTAATATCAATACGGCACTTACTTTAAAGACGAGCCTCGTATTTTTTTCTCTTAATAACAAGCATCCATATCAAGCTAGGAAAGTTTATAGTAAGTCAGTTGAACGCGTTATGTGGTAAAATTTCCTCCTGCGCAGTGGTGTAGCCAAGAGGGACGAGGGGGGTATATGCCACCATGGATCTAAAGGGGACACATCTGATAACACTAATTGAAAAATCTACCATGTTGCTTTTCCTTTTTATTATCCATTACTGTTTTGTTTACTGCTTAAAAACACCCTTTGGATCCATTCATCCTCAGCCCTTTAAACTTGGCTAAAGTTAAATCCCTTCGGATACTCTCAAAAATGTCAATTTAAAGTTTTTCTCATATGAACATATATCAGATTTCGAACGTCATTCGACGCATCTTCCTGCTAGTTTATTACAGTTTCCAATTGGCGGGAAACGATGTTATGAATGACATACTCTGTCTATTCTTCTCCGTGTTTTTGTAAGGTGGCAGCATTTCCCTGAATTCCTTTACCCCACATTATGGGAAGCACAAGACGACAAAGGACCAAATTCTCACGAAATTGAAAAATACTATTTTTAAAGTTTGTTTTAAAAAGAACAGATATAGCACGTAGGCTGAAAAGTTTTTGGTCTAGCTACTTAAAACACATTTTTTTTGCAAAATTCGATTTTATTCATAAACATTCAAGAGCGATACAATCAGTCCAATGCATTTCTAACATTTCTATACTCTTCTTGTAGAAGGATTTGTCTTTGCGTTCAAAATAGACCTCCGTTTCGGTGATAACTTCTTCACTGGAGCGAAATCTCTTTTCCCCGAGCATTTTTTTGAGGTCTACGAATAGATAATAGTCGCTGGGGGCTAAATCTAGAGAATACGGTGGATGAGGGAGCAATTGGAACTTCAATTCATGCAGTTTTGCCATCGTAACCATTGACTTGTGACGCAGTGCATTGTCTTGATGAAAGATCACTTTTTCTTGTTCATTTGGAGCCGTTTGTTTACGATTTCTGCCATCAAACGCACCAATAACTTTATATAATATTCGCTATTGATGATTTTTCCTTTCTCAGCATAGTCGATAAAAATTATTTCATGCGCATCCCAAAATACAGAGGCCAAAACCTTCCCAGCCGACTGTTTGGTCGCTTCGGGCGGTTTTCACCGGCTGCTGTCCACTCAGCTGACTGTCGACTGGATTCCGGTGTGTAGTGGAAGATCAATGTTTCATCCATTGTCACATATCGTATGAAAAAATCCTTTTTATTGTGCTTAAACAGGTCCAAACAGCGTTCACAATCATCAATACGTTGTTGTTTTTGGTCCACTGTAAGCAAACGCGGTACCCATTTCGAACAGAGCTTTCTCATGCTCAAATGTTCATGCAAAATATGACCAACACGTTCTATTGATATCTTTAGGGTGTTAGCTATCTCACGCAATTTAACTTTACGGTCATTCAAAACAATTTTGTGGATTTTTTTATGTTTTCCCGTGTAACCACCCCATTTGGGCATCCAGAGCGTTCAGAATCATTCATACGACCGCGTTTAAATTCAGTATACCAGGAAATGATGAGTGATTTTTCAGGGGAAGAGTCCCCGTAACACTTATTATTCGGCATTTTTCCCCATTAAAAAACAGTGTTTAATCAACACACGAAATTCGATTTTTTTCCATCGTTTTGAAAATATAAAAAGTAGCGTCACTAAAACCACTGTAACCTGTAAACTAATCGTCGAAATGTCATGAAATTTTGATACGTATCATTTGAAGGTTGGTACTTCCTAAAATCATATGGATTTTTTTTGAAAAGGGCGACATCTATGTGTCAGACCAAAAACTTTTCTGTCTACGTAGATTAAGGACCGGGCGCTCATGTAAAAAATAAAATTGTCAAAAAAAAATGACCTTGTGTTTTTTTAACATCACCACGGTACTTACTTTAAAAACGAGCCGCGTATTTTTTTCTCTTAATTACAAGCGTCCCTATTAAGCCAGGAAAGTTTACCGTAAGTCAGTTGAACGCGTTATGTCGTAAAATTTCCTCCTGGGCAGTGGTGTAGCCAAGAGGGACAAGGAGGGCATATGCCCCCATCGAAAACCCGTGATAACACTAATTAAAAAATCTACCATGTTGCTTCTTCTTTTTATTGTCCATTGCCGTTTTGTTTACTGCTTAAAAACACCCTTGAATCCATTCATCCCTAGCCCTTTAAACTTGGCTAAAGTTAAATCCCTTCGGATACTCTCAAAAATGTCAATTTAAAGTTTTTCTCATATGTACATATATCAGATTTCGAACGTCATTCGACGCATCTTCCTGCTAGTTTATTACAGTTTCCAATTGGCGGGAAACGATGTTATGAATGACATACTCTGTCTATTCTTCTCCGTGTTTTTGTAAGGCGGCAGCATTTCCCTGAATTTCTCTACCCCACATCATGGAAAGCACAAGACGACAAAGGACCAAATTCTCACGAAATTGAAAAATACTATTTTTAAAGTTTGTTTTAAGTTTTTGGTCTAGCTACTTAAAACACATTTTTTTGCAAAATTCGACTTTATTCATGAACATAGTCTCCTTCAAGAGCGATAAAATCACACCAACGCATTTCTAACATTTCTATATTCTTCTTGTAGAAGGATTTGTCTTTGCGTTCAAAATAGACCTCCGTTTCGGTGATAACTTCTTCGCTGGAGCGAAATCTCTTTCCCGCGAGCATTTTTTTTGAGGTCTACGAATAGATAATAGTCGCTGGGGGCTAAATCTAGAGAATACGGTGGATGAGGGAGCAATTGGAACTACAATTCATGAAATTATGCCATCGTAGCCATTGACTTGATGAAAGATCACTGTTTCTTGTTCATTTGGAGCCGTTTGTTTACGATTTCTGCCATCAAACGCACCAATAACTTTATATAATATTTGAAGATGTTTCCCTTCTCAGCAGGCCAAAACCTTCCCAGCCGGTCGCTTCGAGCGGTTTTCACCGGCTGCTGTCCACTCAGCTGACTGTCGATTGGATTCCGGTGTGTAGTGGAAGATCAATGTTTCATCCATTGTCACATATCGTATAAAAAAATCCTTTTTATTGTGCTTAAACAGGTCCAAACAGCGCTCACAATCATCAACACATTGTTGTTTTTGGTCCACTGTAAGCAAACTCGGTACCCATTTCGAACATAGCTTTCTCATGCTCAAATGTTCATGCAAAATATGACCAACACGTTCTTTTGATATCTTTAGGGTGTTAGCTATCTCACGCAATTTAACTTTACGGTCATTCAAAACAATTTTGTGGATTTTTTGATGTTTTCCCCTGTAACCACCTCATTTGGGCGTCCAGAGCGTTCAGAATCATTTGTATCTATACGACCGCGTTTAAATTCAGCATACCAGTAAATGATGAGTGATTTTCCAGGGGTAGAATCCCCATAACACTTACCAAGCCATTGCTTTGCTTGAACGGTATTTTTTCCCATCAAAAAAACAGTGTTTAATTACAACACGAAATTCGATTTTTTCTATTGTTTTAAAAATCAAAAGTAGCGTCACTAAAACCACTGCAACTTGTAAACTTGCCAGCACTATTATTTTACCACTTGCTAATCATTATAAAGACGAACACAACACCCAGGCAGACAGGCGGAATCGAACCGCCGACCCTCTGATTCACAGTAGGATTCGTTACTTACATACTGCGCCAGGGGTCCTCCCAAAACTTGTAAACTAATAGTCGAAATGTCATGAAATTTTGACACGTATCGTTTGAAGGTTGCTACTTCCTAAAAATCATATGGAGTTTTTGAAAAGGGCGACATCTATGTGACAGACCAAAAACTTTTCAGCCTACGTCTTATGTTGAAAAACAGATTAAAGTCCGAAGTACTTACTTTAAAAACGAGGCTCAAATTTTTTTCTTTTAATTACAAGCGTCCATATGAAGCTAGGAACGTTTACAGTAAGTCAGTTGAACGCGTGATGTGGTAAAATTTCCTCCTGTGCAGTGGCGTAGCCAAGAGGGACGAGGAGGGTATATGCCACGATGGATCTAAAAGGGGCACGCCTGGTAACATTAATTGAAAAATCTACCCTGTTGCTTCTTCTTTTTATTGTCCATTACTGTTTTGTTTACTGCTTAAAAAACACCCTTTGGATCTATTCATCCCTTGCCCTTTAAACTTGGTTAAAGTTAAATCCCTTCGGATACTTTCAAAAATGTCAATTTAAAGTCTTTGTCATATGTACGACTAGCCGTGCCCGCGGCTCCGCTCGCGTGGACTTGATTCACTACTATCGTCAGTGCTTATTCCTTATGTTACCTAACGTAATAAAATATTTGCCATTATGTCCCCTTATCTCCCATTATTTTTCCTTATCTCCCATTATCTTTACATAATTTCCATTATCTAGGCTTATCTCTGCTCATCTCCTATTATTTCTACTTATCTCCCATTATCTAGGCTTATCTCGACTTATCTGGCAATATTTCTGCTTGTCTCCCATTATTTCTCCTTATCTCCCATTATCTCACTATAACTCCCAATATCTAGACTTATTTCCCATTAATTCTCCTTATCTCTCATTATTTATACTTACCTCCCATTATCTCACCCTATCTCCCATTATCTAGGCTTATATCGAATTATATATAACATATGTATAAATTTATAAAAATACGTAAATCGGATAAGTGGTTCTCAAGTGATAAGCGCACTAACGGACAGACAGACAGAGAGACGTTACATTTTATATATATTATATTCTTTGCAACATGATATTGTTCCATATTTAATGGTTTAGGCAGTGTATTGCAAGAGAAACGCGCTAACGGAAACTTTTTTTCCGACTTGATTCACTATTATCGTCACTGCTTATTCTTTATGATACCTAACACAATAAAACAATATCCTATAACTTGGCCAGAGAACATATGTATGTTTTAAAAAAAAGCACGTAACGCACTAACGGACAGACAGACAGAGAGACGTTGCATTTTATATATATTATAAATAGATAACCTGGCCAGAGAACATATGTATGTTTTTTAAAAAAAGTACGTAAATCGGATAAGTGGTTCTCCAGTGATAAGCGCACTAACGGACAGACAAACAGACAGAGATACGCTGCATTTTATATATATTATAGATGTAATAAAATATATATCTATAACCTGATCAGAGAGCATATGTATAAATTTAGAAAATCACGTAATTCAGATAAGTGGTTCTCGAGGGATAAGCGCACTAACGGACAGACAGAGAGACGTTGCACTTTATATATATTATAGATATAGATTATTATTATATAACCTGGCCGAAGAATATGTATGAATGAGTATGAATTTAAAAAAAGACACGTAAATCGGATAAGTGGTTCTCGCGTGATAAACGCACTAATGACAGACATATAGACAGAGAGACATTGCATTTTATATATATTATAGATATTCTCCGCTACATAATATTGTTATATGGTTTAGGCTGTGTATTGCAAGGGAACGTGCTAGCGGCAAACTTTTTTCCGACTTCATTCACTATTATCGTCACTGCTCATTCTTTATGCTACCTATCGTAATAAAATATAGCCTATAACCTGGCCAGAGAACATATGTATGTTTTAAAAAAAAAAACTACGTAAATCGGATGAGTGGTTTTCCAGTGATAAGCGCACTAACGGACAGACAGACAGAGAGACGTTGCATTTTATATATATTATAGATATCAGATTCCAAACGTCATTCGACGCATCTCCCTGTCAGTTTATTACAGTGTCCAACTGGGGGGAAACGATGTTATAAATGACATACTCTGTCTATTCTTTTCCGTGTGTTTTGCGTATTTTAATAGAGTTTTTGTAAGATGGCAGCTTTTCCTTGAATTCCTCTACCCTGCATTATGGAAAGCACAAGACGACGAAGAACCAAATTCTAACGAAATCGAAAAACACTATTTTTTTAGAGTTCGTTTTAAAAAGGAAAAAAAAAGATATACCTATTGCACAATAAAAATACAATTTTTTTAAGGATAACATTTTATATTATATAATTTCATTGTAGGTACAATAATAATGACAATAACATCTTGTTGGCTAACTCAGTACATATCCTTAGTGACTAGAAAAACTATTTTATGTACAAAAAAATAATATAAATAATGCTTATATTTTAACAGCAATATCAGGAGAATGGTTTCTCTTGTATTTGTTGTAATTTAAAAAAAAATATATATAAAGTGGTCTCTTCTCAATTAAATTCAAAAAAGTGTGCTTTCATTTTCTACACCAAACAGCAGACAACTTTAAGGCCAATAATCCACGATAAGATTTTTATATCAAGAGAAAAAAATCTCAATAAGAACAAGTTGTGGTGCCATCTAAATTTCCGAATTCTATATATGAAGAGAACGCAAAATAGTGTCGACTCACATCGCCAGGTGGCGGTAGCTAAATCCCTCACAACTCTGCGTGACAAGTTTGAAATTGCTAGCTCGTTCCGTTTGTTTTGTGTGTACGTTTGCGTACACTGTCATCCTTCATCCCCCTTATTCGTCTTATTTGGCATCCTGTGACTTTAGGTAGCTCCTCCATATGAAGATGAAATTAAAGGGTGGCTGCTTCGAGACGATAGAAAAGATAAAACGTGAATCGCAGGCAGTGACAGCACTGACCTTCAAAAAAATGTTCGATCAGTAGAAAAACGGTAGGACTGGTGCATTAGGCTGCAAGGGGGCCCACTTTGAAGGTGACGGGGGTCACGAAGCCTAAAAGTAACACTTCGGATCTTATAGCGTTAGTTCACGAGCACCTTCGATGAAGTAAACACCTTATAAGACTAAATTCTCATGATATTTTTGTCTCCTCGTGGACGCTTGGCCTTAATTTCGAAAGAAAATATTAAAAATATTACATTTCTGTCGAGATAAAAATAATATTTCGTATGTCCTTAAACAACTGGCCCATTATTTTGGTAACAAATATTATTACCTAAATGTCAAGCTTCGAAAAGAACGACCCACATACGGTTCGATTCCGAGTAAAAGTAAAATAAAAAGAACATGAAAAAAATCGAGGAGACGACCCAGATAACGCGCGTTTATATCGAGATCGAGAGGTATACAAGGCGATCAAAACCGATTACCGGATCGAGTTTTTCAAAAATCGTGTCGACAAACTTTTTGACCACTCCGTAATTAAAAAGATAGGAGAAATAAGCTAGTGTGACGCATTCAACATTTATTTAAGTTTTTAAATAATTTTGTGGTTATTAAAAATAGTTATATCGGCTTAAAGAACCCTGAAAAGGACCTATAACAAAATATATTCCAAGCAACCCGTTTAACCTCTTTCCCCCGCCCGTTTAAACCCTTACGTGTTAAATTATAAATATTATTATTTCCAGTTTTTCCATTTTCTTGACCAAAAAGCGGGAAACATTATCATAACACCACTGAAACTACAAAACTACAGTTTAAGTGGGTGATTTTGATCTTTCGGATCGCAAATGAACTGGACAACGCTGGATTACACGGATTTTATCCTTAGGTTAGAATATCGGCTTCAAGAAGCCTGAAAAGGACGTATAACACAACATATTTCAAATAACCCGTACATCCCCTTCCCCTGCCGCATTTAAACTCTTATATTTTAGTTTTTAAATATTAGTATTCCCAATTTATTTGTTTTCATGACCAAAAAGCAGGAACAATTAACATAACACCACTGAAACCACAAAATTACAGTTTGGGTGAGTGATTTTGATCTTTTGGATCGCAAATACTCCGGACAAGGCCAGATTACACACGGATTCCCAAAAAAACACAATATATTCCAAGTAATCCGTTCATCCCCCTTCCATTTAAACTCTTATATGTCATATTATAAATATTATTTCCAGTTTATTAGTTTTCACGATCAAAATGTAGGAAAAATTATCATAACACCACTGAAATTACAGTTTGGGTGGGTGACTTTAATCTTTCGGATCGCAAATATTCTGGACAACGCCGGACTACACACGGATTTTATCGTTTTCTTGTGGCTGGGAAGTTCTTTTTCACGCAGCGTATTCTCCAGGCATTACCACTTGATGGAGGTCAAAAAGAGCATCGGCTCGAAACCACCACACTCCTTTCAGAGAGGAAATCCGCCAGTTGCCTGAAAGGTTGACAAAATGTACGGAGAATTTGTATTTTGTTCGAAAATAAATAAATATTTGGTTAATGCAAAAAATGGTATGAAATTAATTTGTACACCTAATAATAATGATAATAAAATGGTGGATACGTCACTGCCACAAATCCTGAAGACCTATTGAAACTATTACGTATATATACACACACAAAAGATTATAGTTCTTCTTTATACAAATAATAATAAAAAATATAACTAAAATAACTTAACCAACTAGAAAAAAAAAACTAGATTACGAACATGGGGTTGCAGAGAGACAAAAAAAATTAAAAAAACTTAACCTACAATTTTAAACTGCTCTCGAATTGAAAAAGCAGATATGACTATAAATCGAAGTGACTAGCTACAATACTAGGCTAAAAATTTCGCCAAGTATTAGCCTTACAATCTTTGGTTCAACTTGTTAGATTGGGGAGTCGTTATATTCCAGTTAACGAGGTATTACACAACTTTAGTAGTTACTAAAATTTATTATTTACTGTTCTCTCATCTGTCAATCCATCTTGGGAGGCGTCTCGTCCTATCACGACTCTTCAGCCGAGCTAGAATCGTTAGAAAAGAGAACGAAACTCAATTATCACAGTGCCAGCGCAAAGAATTGGTAAGAAACAACAATTTACCTCTCAGACTGTTGTAAATCCAGTTCTTATAATAATACTTACCCTTTAACGGAGACTTTTTAACACCACGGACCGATAGATGAACCGTTTAGCAAGTTGCTAACATTTGCAGCTAGGCAGCGCGATTATGAGGGTTCTACTCTATGCGTGGGCGCGCCGTCTAGTGGTAATTATTAGTAACTGGCTAAACAATCTCACTATCGATCTATGGCTTTAAGCAGCCTCTGATAGAGGGCAGGTACGCCTTGATGCAAGTTGTTGTATCTTATTGAATAAATTTTAGGAGTTCCTCTAAAAATAATATACAAAGTGTTCGTCTCAAGTTGATAAATTAAGCAGCGTTTAGACAACAGAAATTAAACGTCAGCTACTTATCATACAGTTAACTGAAAGATAAAAATCCCAGCGTTTAGGTTATGCGTGTGTGATATACCGAATTTGTTGTACGCGGACGTACGATATATTTTTTTAGACTATACAAAAAGGAAGTGGTAAAATAACAGGTGGTGTAACGAACCGAACAAAACTAGAGTCAGTCTTTCTACACATTTCTACAGATTCTGGAAGCACTCTGATAGTAACTTTATTTTCTAATGTTGTTCTTATTAATATCTTAGGCTGTTTTTAATGATAATACGATTCTTTTTTTAATAAAAAGAAGAAACTCAAATAAAGGTAAATTATTTGTCAAAAAAAGAAAAAGATTGAGCGCACTAATTATAGGTTTAGTTATTATACAGGGTCTGCACAAAGGATTCGCGGGTTTACATCTAAACGGGATACAAAATTAACAGTGGACCCGAGGAATCGCGACTGGAAACGATGATTTACGATTTGGATGAATGTAAGTGTTGCCAGATTTCTAAAATTTCGAACATTCCGTGATCTGCACAGATAAAAATGAAGATGATTTCTACCGTTTTTCATTATATAAGACGATGAAAAAGTAATTGAGATATGTTTATATTATTGAGATTCTTTAAGCACGTCCTATCGTTATATCCTTAAAAATTTTGAGAAACTGAATATTTCTCGCTCAAAAATAAGTGTAGTACCCAAACTATCTTTCGAGAAATTACGAGATTCAAACATTTCTAATCAGTATTCATTTTTAAGCATAAGAAGACAGTGATATGGCTCTGATTCGTCGATCGCTTCATTTTTTTTTTAATATCGTGATTTTTAAACGAAACGAAAAGAAATGAAATAAAATGAAATGATTAAGTACGGGTCTAATAAATTACATCGAATACTGAGAGACATGTTCCACAGAGCGATAAATGGAGAAAAAATACCAGAGGAATCGTCAAAAGCTTATATAGTATCCATATTTAAAACGGGAGACCGCAGAAAATGCGCAAACTATAGAGGCCTAAGCATAATATCGAGTATGGGACGTTTGTATGGAAAAATTATTAAAAATATCATGGAAGAAAATATAAAAGGAAAAATTGGAGAAGACCAAGCAGGCTTTACGGCCGGAAAATCATGTATAGACCACATATACACTATAAAACAAACAATGGAAAAAAACTGGCAAAGAATAGAGAAGTTCATCTAGCCTTCATAGACCTAAGAAAGGCCTATGACTCAGTACCAAGACAAAGATGGAATGCAATGAAAGAAATAGGCATTGACAAAGAACTAATATACGCAGTAAAAGTTCTCTACGAAAACAACACAGTGAACATAAAAATAGGACATAAAAGAGGGAAGATACTCCAAACATCAAAAGGCCTATTACAAGGATGCTCTACATCCCCCACACTATTCAAAATATACCTCGAACAAACATTAAAAAAATGGAAGCAAAAATGTAGTGGAATGGTAGTCCCAATACGAGAAGACTACTTATTCTAAGTTTCGCAGACGACCAAGTAATCATAGCGCAAGATGAGGAAGACCTCAGTTATATGGTAAGAAAACTGAAAGAAGAATACACTAAAGTAGGATTAGCAATAAACTTTGATAAAACGGAATATCTAACAACAAAGGAGGGAAACGTGGAGAATCTAGAAGTCGATAACGAAACAATAATCAAAGGAACCGATAGATTTAAATATTTAGGAACCATCATTTCAAAGAAGGCAACATCAGAAGAAGAGATTAAAGCTAAATTAGGACAAACGCGGACATGCATAAGATAATTAAATTCGATAAAGAAAATAACGGAGTGGAGCCCTATAGGGAGAAGAAAAAGAGAAAGACCCAGACAATCGTGGAGAGACGATGTGGACGAGGCTGTGGAGGACAGGGGTCTAACAGATGGAGACTGGGAAGATAGAAACGGATGGAATCAAAGGCTGAGAGAAGGAAGACAGCGTCAGCTGTAGAAAATCCTTGATATATATATATATATATATATATATATATATATATATATATATATATATATATATATATATATATATATATATATATATTTAAACACACTTCCCAAACGGCCACAAAATAACGCTCTGTGGAACTTAACAATTTATTTATTAACAATTAAAATACGTTGTTAAATTAATAAGGCTTACGAATAATAAAAACATTATTTTTGATACGCGACGTTTCCAGGCTTCACTAACCTACGAGGATATCTTTTAAATTCTCTACCTTGAAAATTACGTCATACAAAAAATTGCTTGGTTGTCAACTGTGCTGTCCCTGTTCCAAGTACTTCGACTAAATTTTGTACTATTTCATAGCGTTTTGGAGTTTTTACGATTTTATTTCTTTTAAAAAATAAGTGATAGTAATTTGGAGTGTCGTGGTTCTCGAAAATTAAAAAGAGGCAATCTTTTGGCCATTCTCTGCTCTAATTTCGAAGATATCCCGTACAATCGTAGGTGAAACGACACGATCTAATCCTGAGAACAACGATTTCTCCTCTAACCAAGATGGTAGAAGTTTCCGGTCCATGTTAACCAGGAAATTAATAAAAAAAAATAAAATGGATGTTGGTAAATACTTATTTGTGTAAAAAGAATGTAGGTATGTTCATTAGAGATGTAACGGGTAGTACCTTCTAGGATCGGACAAAACCGAGAACCCGGTTACGTAGGATCCGGCAAAACTGGGTACCCGACCGGCTAATAAACCCAGTCAAAACCGGGTACCCGGTTTTGTCCGGGTATCCATTATACCTCTAATGTCCATATAGTAGTGATAGTAATTTGGAGTGTTGTGGAAAATTAAAAAGAGTTTTGGCCATTCTCTGCTCTAATTTCGAAGATATCCCGTACAATCGTAGGCGAAACGACACGATCTAATCCTGAGAACAACGATTTCTCCTCTAACCAAGATCGTAGAAGTTTCCGGCTTGTTAACCAGGAAATTAATAAAAAAAATAAAATGGATGTTGGTAAATACGTATTTGTGTAAAAAGAATGTAGGTATGTTCATTAGAGATGTAACGGGTAGTACCTTCTAGGATCGGACAAAACCGAGAACCCGGTTACGTAGGATCCGGCAAAACTGGGTACCCGATCGGCTAATAAACCCAGTCATAAGCGGGTACCCGGTTTTATCCGGGTATCCATTATACCTCTAATGTTCATATAATAGTGATAGTAATTTGGAGTGTTGTGGAAAATTAAAAAGAGGTTTGGCCATTCTCTGCTCTAATTTCGAAGATATCCCGTACAATCGTAGGCGAAACGACACGATCTAATCCTGAGAACAACGATTTCTCCTCTAACCAAGATCGTAGAAGTTTCCGGTCCTTGTTAACCAGGAAACTAATAAAAAAAATAAAATGGATGTTGGTAAATACGTATTTGTGTAAAAAGAATGTAGGTATGTTCATTAGAGATGTAACGGGTAGTACCTTCTAGGATCGGACAAAACCGAGAACCCGGTTACGTAGGATCCGGTAAAACTGGGTACCCGACCGGCTAATAAACCCAGTCAAAACCGGGTACCCGGTTTTGTCCGGGTAAACCGGGTATCCACTATACCTCTAATGTTCATATAATAGTGATAGTAATTTGGAGTGTTGTGGAAAATTAAAAAGAGGTTTGGCCATTCTCTGCTCTAATTTCGAAGATATCCCGTACAATCGTAGGCGAAATGACGCGATCTAATCCTGAGAACAACGATTTCTCCTCTAACCAAGATCGTAGAAGTTTCCGGTCCATGTTAACCAGGAAATTAATAAAAAAAATAAAATGGATATTGGTAAATACTTATTTGTGTAAAAAGAATGTAGGTATGTTCATTAGAGATGTAACGGTAGTACCTTCTAGGATCGGACAAAACCGAGAACCCGGTTACGTAGGATCCGGCAAAACTGGGTACCCGACCGGCTAATAAACCCAGTCATAACCGGGTACCCGGTTTTGTCCGGGTAAACCGGGTATCCATTATACCTCTAATGTTCATATAATAGTGATAGTAATTTGGGGTGTTGTGGAAAATTAAAAAGAGTTTTGGCCATTCTCTGCTCTAATTTCGAAGATATCCCGTACAATCGTAGGCGAAACGACACGATCTAATCCTGAGAACAACGATTTCCCTCTCTAACCAAGATCGTAGAAGTTTTTGGTCCTTGTTAACCAGGAAACTAATAAAAAAAATAAAATGGATGTTGGTAAATACGTATTTGTGTAAAAAGAATGTAGGTATGTTCATTAGAGATGTAACGGGTAGTACCTTCTAGGATCGGACAAAACCGAGAACCCGGTTACGTAGGATCCGGTAAAACTGGGTACCCGACCGGCTAATAAACCCAGTCAAAACCGGGTACCCGGTTTTGTCCGGGTAAACCGGGTATCCACTATACCTCTAATGTTCATATAATAGTGATAGTAATTTGGAGTGTTGTGGAAAATTAAAAAGAGGTTTGGCCATTCTCTGCTCTAATTTCGAAGATATCCCGTACAATCGTAGGCGAAACGACACGATCTAATCCTGAGAACAACGATTTCTCCTCTAACCAAGATCGTAGAAGTTTCCAGGAAATTAATAAAAAAAATAAAATGGATGTTGGTAAATACGTATTTGGGTAAAAAGAATGTAGGTATGTTCATTAGAGATGTAACGGGTAGTACCTTCTAGGATCGGACAAAACCGAGAACCCGGTTACGTAGGATCCGGCAAAACTGGGTACCCGACCGGCTAATAAACCCAGTCAAAACCGGGTACCCGGTTTTGTCAGGGTAAACCTGGTATCCATAATACCTCTAATGTTCATATAATAGTGATAGTAATTTGGAGTGTTGTGGAAAATTAAAAAGAGTTTTGGCCATTCTCTATTCTAATTTCGAAGATATCCCGTATAATCGTACGCGAAACGACACGATCTAATCCCGAGAACAACCATTTCTCATCTAACCAAGATCGTGGGAGCTTCCGGTCCATGTTAACCAGGAAATTAATAAAAAAATAAAATGGAGGTAAATACCTATTTGTGTAAAAAGAATGTAAATATGTTCAATAGAGATGTAACGGGTAGTACCTTTTAGGATCGGGCAAAATCGAGTACCCGGTTACGTAGGATCGATCGAACAATACCCCCCCGACCGGGTAATAAACTACCCGTCATATCTTTAATGTTCATATAATTGAAATCCTCTGGGCAGATCCTGTATTTGGTTTAAAATTTTCCGAATTCTCGAAAATGGGAAAATAAATTACACAAAATTGCGTACACCATAAATATGATTCGAGAAATTCAAAAATTCGAAAAATATTCATCGTTATTCGTTTTAAATCATAAGAAAATAATACTAACAAAATTACTATAAATGAACTAACGGTGTTTTTAGGATTTGTACGTTCTTATAACATCCCTAATAACAGCTCTACATAACGGACAGTGTCCGCCCCCTTTACCGCGCCACTGCTGCAGGGCACAGTCATAGCACATACACATATGCCCACACATGTACAAAACGGCATCGATCGAGTTTTCGTAGCAAATGGTACATTCGGCACCCGCCGTAAGCGTGTGCGTGGTGCCGGCGTTATTTTGCTCCGCCCAACTGAGCGGAGTGGAGTAGGTACTCGAATCGGACATGCTGATCGGCTGAAATACACAAACAAAAAACAAATTAGAATCAATTGTCAAAAAATATCTATAACGAATTATACATCTCATAATGAGAGGCGGTATTAATACTGACCTCAATATATTGAGCGCTGCAACCGCTCATCATGGTCCCGCTTGGCACGACGCTAGACGTTGTCGGTACCGGCGCCATGACTTGACTGACCGGCGACAAAGGGGAGGGGGTATGAGTACCGTAAGCATGGTGATTGATTTGTGACGCAGGAGGGAGGATGACTGATAATACGGCGCCACCATTTGCAGCAGGTTGAACCTAAAATAAGCAAATTACATTGTTACTGACAGTGTTGGGTTTATTTAAAGGATACAACTTGCAGATGTGTGCATGAAAGAAAATATTATAATACACAAAATTTAATCCGTAAACCCGTAAAATTAAGCAAAATTTTGAGGTCAAAATACGCAATGCATCGGGGTCTTACGTACCTGAATGTCGGCTTGGGGGAAACACAGCCGTGCATTTTGTTGTTGCTGTTGAGGTTGTCTAGCCTGCACAGGTACTATATCTCCATCTCTTACTATTAAGCTTTGCCTGGAAAGAAAAATTAATTTAATATCATAATAAAGACGGCCAGAAATAGCAACACTGTATCCTTAAAAGCATCCGTCGAAAATACAGAACTCACAGATTATATAAAGTCGTTCAAAGGGTGCATTTATCAAAATTTGCGTTAATTAATTGACTCTATTGGTTTTTCAACATTCCCCTGGTTTACATCTAAACGCGATCCAAGATTAACAGTGGACGGAAGGAAGAGCCACTGGAAACAACAAGTTACGATTTGGTCGACTGTAAGTGTTGTCAGATTTCTAAAATTTCCAATATTCAATGGTTCATCGGCTTTCGCTATATTATTAAACGTCTACTAGGGAAAAACACTATATTTATAAGAAGTAGGTGATTATTTTCCAGATTTGAACTTTAATAAGTTAGTTATACCCATATACAACCTGCTATTAAAATTGGCAAATATAAGTAACAACACACATATCTGCCCTAACATTTCTCAAGCTGTTCTTAGGTTCAGGCTTTATTTTTTCCCAACGAAAAGCAATGTTTAATCAACACACGAAATTTTACACGAATCTTATGAGAATTGACATTAACTGAATATCAAATGGGTTTTTTTGTGCTGCCATCTCTCGGAAAGTCTCGAGACTTGTCACGCCATGTAGTATTTACAGAAAAAGGTAACAGATCATCGTTTGAAAATGGTGAAATACTAAGATATCTTCAACAACATCATACTTTCTCGGGTGGGAAAATTCGACTTTTTAGAAAGTATCCTATTGGAAAGTATTATATTTCAATAATATTTTCTGAAAATTTGAGAGAAAAATTTCAAATACTTTCGAAGTTATAGACGATTATAGCACCAAGTGTAACGCAGGCCGAATCGATCGCGCGGCGTGCCAACTTACCTTTCGGCCGTTTACAAAGGTTTTGCTCTACCTGTGTCGGACATCTGCTGCTACTTTTATGATTCTAAGAAAGATAGAAGCAGGTAAAAAGAGAGCTTAATATAATGGGTATAATATCTTTTCGCTTTGAAGTAAAACTGTAGCTACAAAGTAAACGATACGCTGACCTGCTCAGCGCACCCTGAAGTTGATATTCAGCAAATAAAATAGGTTTTTATGCATCCAAACACAAGTGCAAAGCTCCAGCCTATGGATCAAGGTGTGATACATTCTTTAAAATGTCATTATAGAAAGATTTTACTTATGAAAATGTTAGAGACGGTCGATAAAGCTAACATTTTTTCTGTAACTCTCTTGGACGCTATAAACTTTATCCATATGGCTTGGCAAAGAGTCAGTAGAGAAATCATTGCAAACTGCTTTAAGCATTGCGAATTTTTAAGGAAGGAATGTAGATATGACTTAGATGATGAGCTACCGTTGACTCAGTGGACTGAAAAACATCGAGAAGATCCTACTGATTGTCTAGAATTTGTTTACGATGCTGACATTCAACAAAGGACAGTGCAAATCGAGATTAAAAAGATGTTTAATCACTTTAATTTTCAAGAATATACGAGGGTTGTGAAAAAAATAAGGTTCCCACATTTTTTTCAGGTGTAAGGCATTTTTTATTTGAACTGAAAAATACATCATTGGAAAGCTTAATTTCTTAGCTATTTTTTCAACATAATCTCCAGATTTTTCCACGCATTTTTGTTGACGACTAATCCACTTTTGGAATCCCGCTTCAAAGAAGTCCGCTGCCAGTCTGTGGAGGAATTTGGTGACCGCTTCCTGCACTTTTTCATCAGTCTCGAAAACGTTGTCCACCCAAGTGTTGCTTTAATTTTGGAAAGAAGTGGAAGTCACTCGGTGCAAGATCAGGGCTGTAGGGAGTATGTTCAACGAGATCCCAGCCAAAATTGTCGATTAAATCCTTGGTGTGGCGAGAGACGTGCGGGCGCGCATTGTCGTGGTGCAGCCTAACGCCTTTTGTCAGTCTTCCTCTTCGGCGATTTTGGATGGCTCTTCTGAGTTGTTTCAAGGTCTCACAATAATTTTCCGAATTTATTGTGATCCCTCGAGGCATAAACTCAACAAGCAGGACACCCTTACGGTCCCAAAAGACCGTAACCATCACTTTCCCTGCGGACAGCGTCTGCTTGAACTTCTTCGGTTTTTTAGGCGATCCGGTATGGCGCCATTGTCGCGATTGTTGTTTTGTTTCCGGGGTGACGTAATGACACCACGTTTCATCCCCGGTAACAATGGAGTCTAAGAAATCTTTGGTATTCTCGGCGCATTCTTGAAGAAACTCCTGGGCACACTTGACGCGATCGGCTTTGTGGGTTTCTGAAAGCATGTGCGGGACCCACCGCGCACACACCTTGTGATAACGTAACCTTTCAGTCAAAATCGTGTGGATTGTTTTTTCACAAACCTCAGGAAGCCGGGCAGCCAGTTCCCGAATCGTTATCCTCCTATCCTCGAGCAGAATTCCCCCACAACTTCGTCGGAGATCGATGGCCTTCCGCTTCTTTGCTCATCGTGGATGTCTGTGCGTCCTTCGGAGAACTTCCTACACAATTTACGGACGCACAGTGTGTCGCGTAGAACATGCTAGGTGGACAAAATTCATGTTATGATTTCCAGGAAATCTTATTTGCAAAACGTAAACACCACCAAACCCCGAATTCCGAGAAAAGGTTGTTTATCAAATTTACAAGTGGCGAGTCATAAGCGTCAGAAGTCAGGTAATGAGTTCAATGCAGCTCTTTCAATCAATCAGTTGCAATTTAGCGACACTTTCGTGCACATCTTATAGTGACATATTGTAATATTGTGAAAGTTTTTGTGATGAATATTAATACTGAGGGTAAGTACTATTTTTTAATGTATTTTTTTAATCAGAATCTATTAATTTGAATTTTTATTATTTTTTTTAAATAGCCTATATATTTTAGCGTGTTTTTTTTAAAAAAAAAAACTTTGAAAGTTCAGAATATACAGACATTCACCTCTATCCGGGCTAGTTTTTTAGATATTACACAGAAATAACTTTATTCTTCGTAAAAATACACATATTGTTTAGCACACTTCAGTACAACATGTTTTTTTTTTTTCTTTTTTTCCAGAACACGTTTACTCTATTTCAAGGGTAGCCTTTTTTGAGGAGTGGTTGAAACACACGAAGAATGAAAAAAACTCGCGTGTATATGACTTTCTTTCTTCAAAATTTCACTTTGGTGACATTACTGAAAGCAGCCAAAAATAAATAAAGTTGAAGATATCCAACTTGTCTAATAAGTTTGGTGCCAAATGGTTGGCTTCAGGAAAGTCGAAGGAGCGTTTTTTAATTAAAAATAAGAATTGGTTGGATGAAGCAGACATACAGTTTACTGCGAGTTCTTTTGCGCCACAACCTTCAACATCAAGTGAGAATGTGACTCCTGCAGGAAGACCTCGCAAAGATTTCGAGGAATCGTCGTTTAAGCTACTATTTTTAGTTATGTAGTGCTTGTACTAAGCATGTAAATCTTGACTTGTAAATTTTTCTTTATCAATAAATGAGTATTTTTATTTTACATATAATTACAGTCAGTGTCATTATGCTAAATTTATTACAGAGCATTTATAACATTGATTTTAAAATTAAACAAAAACAATTTTTGACTGGGATTTTCAAAAACAATTTTTTTTTGAACCGAACAGCAAGAAATATGTACCTTAAAAAAATCAAAAAACATTTTAAAATACCAACTACTTATGTATGTATAATGCACAAGTTACCTACCTGAAAGGCAGGTATTATTTGAGTTTATCCTTTTTGTGTGAATAAAACTATGTAATATGGATTAATTGTTTTATTTTTAATTGACAAATGCAATAAATGATTTTTCATCTGGTTATTATTAAAAATAATAATACAGTGTCTTTCATTTAGTTGCACATTCAAGTTTGTAGAAAAATTCGTGCACATACGCAGAATCTTTTGTTTTTGTTATACAATGTTTTGTGCAGCTGGACAAAAAATACAGGTAAGCGAAATGCAGCTAAATGAAAGACACTGTGTTATAATTTTTAATTCTAATAACCATACAAAATACCCTTGCCCTTTAGTTCCGTTATCTACCTGCTAAGCTGATGCAATCCTACCGCGATATGCAAGGGTGGCTGTATTACACAAATTTTATCGATATTGAGTACCTGCGGTAAATTGTGAATAAAACCCACATTTATTAACCGATTTTCATGATTAATACCTTATTTTATTTTCCAGATACGCAGCTGTCAGAAAAATGTATAATATTTTGTTTTTCTTTTGTTATTGCGCTTTTTTACCGAAAAAAATAATGAATTTTACACGAAATAAAATTTTTTCTCTCCATTAATTTCTAAATAACTCCAAAACGATAAAAGATAGAATAAAATAATATTCAATCAACTTTAATAAAATTTTATTACGCATTTTTTAGTGTTTTATTTATAAAAATCTGACAAGTTGGTCCCGAGTTATCGTTAAATATGTCTGCGTAGCTGACTAATTTAGGGGAAAAAAATTAGCCACGCCCATAAAAAAAAACCAACGCGATGAATTTTTTCTTAAAATAACTTAATATGCCTAGAATATACATAAACAATTGAAATAAGTGAAAAAATAATTTTGTCCAGCTAACTTGTACTAGTCGACACACTGTGGGACGTGTTGAACACTGATACAAGCTTCCCCATAAACTTCACACAACTGCCTATGAATATCAACCGGTGGTAACTTTTTAGCGTGCAAAAATCGGATTACCGCACGAACTTCGCACCTGGCGGTGACGGCGATCGGAGGTTCCATCGCGGATGGCTGTTAGGCCGGCACTGAACGTCGCAGCGAGTTCTACCAAGGCGGGATCTAGAGTGGGGGACCAGCGCACACGGCGGTGTTGCCGGATTTCGCCTAGCATCTCGCGCGGCGAGTTTACAGCGTTGGGAACCGTATTTCTTACACAACCCTCGTATATATGCTGATAATGAATTAATGACGAAAGAAATATTAACTGATGATCAAATTGTGACATCAGTAACATCTGGAAAGATTTTAAGTGATAATGACAGCGAAGACGAGGTTGGAGAAAGAGATAATATTTATGTTCCATCTTTTTCAGAAATGACTAAGAAAATGACCGAAACTCGTAATTTTTTGGAATCTCGTGAAGTTCCTGAACATATAACACATGGGCTGAAAAGTCCCGGGCCTAACAAAGAAAACACGGTTTTTTTGGTTCAAAATTAGCTTTATTCATCAACGTAATCTCCATCAAGAGCAACGCAATCATTCCAGCGCCGCTCTAACATTTCAATACCACTTTTGTAGAACGATTTATCTTTTGCCTCAAAATAGGCCTCAGTTTCAGCGATAACCTCTTCATTCGTGCGAAATTTCTTACCGGCGAGCATTTTTTTCAGGTCTGCGAACAGCCAGTAGTCGCTGGGAGCCAAATCTGGCGAATACAGTGGATGTGGGAGCAATTCGAAGTTCAATTCATGTAGTTTTGCCATTGTTTTGATTGACTTGTGACACGGTGCGTTGTCTTGATGAAACAAAATTTTTTTTCTTTGCCATATGCGGTCGTTTCTTTGCAATTTCGGCCTTCAAACGCTCCAATAACGCTATATAAATATTCACTGTTGATGGTATTTCCTTTCTCAAGATAGTCGATGAATGTTACACCACGCACATCCCAAAATACCGAGGCCATAACCTTTCCAGCCGATTGTTGTGCTTTCGGGCGCTTTGGACGAGGTTCACCAGTTGCTGTCCACTCAGATGACGATCGTTTTGATTCCGGAGTGAAGTGATGGATCCATGTTTCATCCATTGTCACATATCGACGCAAAAATTCCGGTTTGTTACGTTTAAATATGGCCAAACACTGCTCAGAATCATCAACACGTTCTTGTTTTTGATCAACAGTGAGCAAACGCGGCACCCACTTTGAACAGAGCTTTCTCATAGTCAAATGCTCATGCAATATAAAGCCAACACGTTCTTTTGATATCTTTACGATGTCAGCTAACTCACGCAACTTCACTTTTCGATCATTCAAAATGATTTTATGGATTTTTTTGATGTTTTCTGGTGTTACCGCCTCATTTGGACGTCCACTGCGTTCTGCATCATCGGTGTCTCTACGACCACGTTTGAAGTTAGCAAACCAACGTTTTATTGTTGTTTCTGATGGAGCGGAGTCCCCATAACACTTTTCAAGCCATTGCTTCGCTTGAACGGTATTTTTTTCCCATCAAGAAGCAGTGTAAAATTAAAACACGAAATTGTTTTTGATCCATTGTTTTGAAAATAACAAAAGTAGCGTCACTCTTAGCACAATAACTCACAAACTAATGAATAGAATATCATGAAATTTTAACAGCTGTCTTTTGAAGGTTAGTATTAACTGAAAAAAAGGTGACTGCAATAAAACTAGCGCCATCTATGTGTTAGGCCCGGGACTTTTCAGCCCATGTGTTATGGAGTAGTTTTTGTGACCTTGACAATTAAATAGACATCATTTCTATTTCAAGTAAAACTGTACAAGTGAAAATAAACTACGTATTTCATAGTACTGACTTTAGTGTGTCTTGTTTTATTTTCTTTCGAACGTTTTCTTTTAATTTAATAATCATTATTATTCATTTTTCTAAGCATTAGCACCTAATCTAAATAAAAAAGTAGTCAAAAACGATATTAGATTTTGTTTACTGTTTGTAACGAACTTCGGATACAGCGAACCATTTTTAGAGATTTTTTGGAGTTCGTTATAAACGGACTTCACTGTATTACAATATTCTATGTGCAGGTCTTGTAATAATATAAGTAGTTTGGGTGTCTTGTTGTTTTTATATTTAAAATGAACAAAAAACTGTTGAAAATAATAAAAAAAATATTTTATCAGTTCACTGTTTACTTACCTTGAGCTGTTGCTTCCCTGTCTAGTCATCTCGTTCTGTAAATTAAGACTATTAATTGATTCGCTGGTTCCTAAGTGTCTCCTATCTACAATGCTTTGGCTTGAAGTATTTCTCAATGGACTAGTAGCTAAATTGGTCGGGTGACCGCTCAGGACACGTATCCGCGTTGTTGAACCGTATATGTCGAAAAATGCCCACAACCTGAAAAATTAAATAGTATTTTCATTAAACGTGATTTGGACCGTACGATAAACTGTAAGTACCGAAGTTGCGGGCGCTTAGATCATACCATTAAGGTTGCTGATCAATAACAATCACCTGCTTTCATACTTTTTTTTTTTTGATAAACGTCACAGTCATGTTCGTATAAACAGTTTTAATACAGCTCGTTCGGAGATGTACATAAGCACGTAACGCCCCATTAACTTACCTAAGACTCTGATCGACGTGCATTACAACTAAGGGAGCGCCACCGTTCCTAGAAATCTGCACTTCCCCGTTCGGAGATATGCAAAAGCTGACCTCGTCTCCCTTATTCAGGCTCCTAGAGAAGTCGCGCGACAATACCCAGTACTCGGGTCGGTCCAGTAGGAAGTTGGAGTCGTCGGGTAAGTCGGCCGAGGTAAGATTGGCGGGATCACATGAAGTCAGACCTTTAAAGAAAAAATTGATGTTAGTATTTACCGAAGATGGTTTAATAGGGTCGAAATACCGCAAAAGTATGTACATGTAAAAAAAAGGTTCTTATTTTACCTAATCCTAGACAGCCCCGAAACATCTCGTCGGTGGCGAGGATTTGAACCACCAGCTTCTCGCCAATTTGCAAAGGTCGTCCGGTAAAAACGTATCCTTGGCAAAATTCTGTGTCTGTTCGCATTGCCACACTTCTGTTGCCACCTAAGAATCATAAAAAAAACCACAAACAATTAAAAAACCTTTATTACTTTAACACAAAATCCTTATAATTAATAATGTTCGAGGAAGAGAAGGCGTCCAGGTCTAGTCGAGACCCAGGTCCTGGGGCCCGTTGGAAAAAAGAACCCTGACAGAATATTGTGCTCTCCAGAGGATTTTTTCCATAAACACTCATTTTTACAATTGAAAACACTTACCGCAAAATCGTACGTTGCTGCCTCTAGTTCTATGAAGAGGCATAGCCTGATAGTTAACATTGTGGGGTTGGTATCTCAACAGCGGCAAACTCAGGTCCTGACTTTGCGACACGCTACTTGGAATCTGAGCTTGATTGGATGCTTGCTGGATATGTAGCTGTTGCATGGGGTAGGTTATCCGATCTACCGGATCGGGGGTGCGCGGCGGGTGAGAGAGTGGAGCAGGAGGTTCGCACGGTGTGGGGGTAGGATTAATGTTTGAGCTGAAAAAAAAAATCCTTAGTTTTTCTAAACTTTTGAACGATAGTGCATATATATAATGTTTCTTAAATCTGCATACAAAAATCTGCATAACCTGACTACGTAAGGTCTGTTCCGACATGAAATCGAGCCAGTTCTCGATGGATTTTAAATATTACTCAGTACAATTATATAATTATCGTCACAATACTGGCTCAAGGGCATGTTGGAGCAAACCTTACAATAAAGGCACAAGTCTTACCGTGAGTTATTTAATTGATGCCTAACATCGACGAACTCTATTGCGGTAGAGTTGCCGTAGACGTCTATGAGAGCCCAGACAGGTCCTCTTGTTTCTACACCACCGAAAAATATACCCTTTTCTTCTCCATTAATACCTTTAAGAAAAAAATACTTTATATGCTATTGCTTTAATAAATAACACGTAGGTTGAAAAGTTGTTGGTCTGACACATAGATGTCGCCCGATTGCATGAATTGAACTTCGAATTGCTTTCTCATTCACCGTATTCTCCAGATTTGGCTCGCAGCAACTATTATTTATTCGCAGACCATAAAAAAATGCTGGCAGGAAAGAGATCTGGATCCAATGGAGAAGTTATCGCCGAAACTGAGGCCTATTGTGAAGGCAAAAACCACTCTTTTTACAAGAAAGGTATAGAAATGTTAGAAAAGCGTTAGACTGATTGTATCGCTCTTGAAGGAGACTATATTGATGAATAAAGTCGAATTTTGCAAAAAAAAATGTGTTCTAAGTAGCTAGACCAAAAACTTGTCAGCCTACGTGTTAGTATACTACCTAGAATGAAATGTCAAGAAAATTTTATATGAACCTTCTGAAAGTTGACACTAATTGAAAAACATAAGTTTTTTTGTATTTGTGCTGTCATCTCACGGAAAGTATCTAGACTTTTCACCTCTTGTAATCGTATTTACATGATACAACTCAAAAATATTACTATTCAGATTAATAAATGCCAATAATTATTAAAATTACTACCCTTTTTAACTTACCAAAATGAACGTCTCCCGTTGACGTAACATAGTAGAACAGGATCGTATTCTGGCTACAAAATCTTTCAGGGAGGGCTTTGGCCCAATAGCCCGGTTTATTCGTTAAATCAGGACAGGCATATTTGGGCAGTCCGTACCTAAGACCTGTCGGATCGTTGGATGTAAAGCCGAATCTTAAAACGCCGCTCCAGTTGTTGGAAATTTCGAGAAATTTGACGCAAACCTAAGAAAATTACGTAAAATTGTATTATTTTGACGATAGGTTTTTAAATTACATGCATCGAACATAGAAAATAGAGAATATAAAGCGTACAACTCACCTTTTCGTTGACTTTAACTGGTCGACTACTGAAAGCGATTCCCTTGCAGAAACTTTCAGCTCTTTTGGCCACCGTTCCGTCACGTGATATCCGGATGTTCTCCCCGTGGACGCTGTGAAATAGTAGCGGGGGTAGGTTATTGGTACTATGAGAGTGGGAGGAGGATCTTGAGGCTGTAACAAAAGAAAGAGTCGTTTATTTTTCGAAAAACATCCCCTTTGTCAAGGGAACCTCTATGCTTATCTCTGTTAACTCACTGAATTAAACAAGATTACGTGAAAACTTGTAATCCGCCGCTGAAACTGAGTCGTGACCGTAATCTGGAAATATTAACTTCTGATTGAATGTAAAAGACCCACTTCCATATGACGTAGAACAACGTTTATTGGCGTGATTCCTTATAGATTTGAAAAAAAATTAATCAATAAGTAATTGTACTAAATTTTAACCAAGCTACAACTTATCATCATCATCATCTTATACTGTCCACTGCTGGACGAAAGCCCCCATCAAGTCTTGCCGCTTTTTTTCTGTTCTGGGCCGCTTGTACCCAATTTCCAGTCACTCTTTTCAAATGATTACTCCAAGAGTAATGCTTAATATTGACTTCTCTATCTTTCGTTGCATGAGACATATTTTATTGATGTTTTTCTTCGTCATTGTGAGAGTATCGGCCAAATACGTTTCTTTTTAAACACATAGGGAGATTAAATTTGAATACATAGGCTAATCTGCCATATGCAGCCCAGGAGAGATCTATTCTCCCCTGAATTTCATGTGTTTGGTTACCTCGTCCTATGCTGATTTCATGTCCCAGGTATTTATATCGGTGCACTTGCTCTATCTCTACGTTATTCAGTTTTATAGTGTATAGCTTAAACCAGGTTTGTCATAAACTGGGTCTTGGATAGATTGCTTTTTAGACTAACCTTTCTTGAAGCTTCCTAAAGCATGAGCAGCATAGTTTGTGCTTCTTGTATTTTGTCTGTCATTAAGACAATGTCGTCGGCGAAACAGAGCTGATTTAACTTTTCACCGTCAATGTTAAGTTCCATGCTTTCCCAGTTTACTGATTGTAGAATACTTTCTAGAAGTGTTACGAAAAGTTTGGGAGAGAGTATCACCCTGCAGCACTCCTCTTTCGATTCGAAATTTGTTGGTGGATTGGTCAGTTTGTATTTTAACATGAGCAGTGGCATTTTCCTATATGTATTTAATTACATTGGAATATCGATGATCAATACGACACTCAGCATGCCCTTCCAAAAGTCTCTGCTGATTTACAGAATCAAAAGCCTTTTCGAAGTCCACAAATATGAGCACAAAAGACTTATTATATTCTATACATTTTTCAGCGATGGAGTTATTCCCTCCAGGAAGCATTTATTGAATAACATTTTAAAAGTTTTGATAATTCGTTGTCCTCCTTGTTTAATTTCCTCTACTACCATATTGTCTTCACCTGGGGCTCTGTTATTTTTCATGTCCTTCAAGGCTGATGTGATTTCTTCTTCTGTGATGTCTGTTCTTTTATCTCGTGAGGTATATACAGCCTTGGCCAAAAGTATTAGGCACCCCTAATAAACACGTGAAACTCATAACATATTAAAAAAAATACTATAGGCGGAGCTGTCAAAAGCTAATTTAAACAACAGACAATCTCTTTTACAGGTCCATAAAACACCTGGTCCACAAAATTGCAATAATGAGGTTTTTTGAAAAATATTTTTAATGTTTTATCAGTCTCTTTTTACTACTTGTAGTGTCAAGAAGCTTCCGTGCGTGTTTTATTTGCGAGCTGGACATTCTTATATTTGAGAAATGCTTAAGAAAAGTGAGCTTGGTATCGAAAAACGAATTAAAATTCAAACCCTACATGAACAACGCAAGTTCCAAGTAGAAATAGGCAAGTTAGTGAAATGTTCTCGGTGCGCAGTGCAATGTGATATTAAAAGATTTGTGGAGACTGGCTCCCATGCCAACAATACGAGAACGGGCAGAAAATGTAAGACTAATGAGCGACAGGACAGAAAACTCATCCGCGAGTCTATTAAAAATCGAAAAAAAACATCGTCTGAGCTCGTTGCAACTCTGTCGGAAGAGATTGGGATGCCGATTAGTTCTCGAACTGCAAGGAGAAGACTGACAGAAGCTGGATTAAGAGGGTGCAAAGCTAGAAAGAAGCCTTGGCTTTCAGAGACTAATAGGAAGAAAAACGCTTAGAGTGGGCTCTGAAGCACCAACATTTTAGCGAAGAGGACTGGTCTAATGTATGGTCCGACGAATCCAACTTTGAAGTAAGTTTTTATATGATTTATTTTAACAAATAACTACATACAATTACTCTTGATTTAATTCGTTTTAGTCAAAATAATAACTAATTTTTTAATTGAGTATTTTTTCTATTCTTACAGCTATTCGGAATGTCAGGTGTGACCTTCGTGATTCGGCGTGTCGGCGAGGAATACCATCCAGATTGTGTGGTACCTACTGTAAAACACGGAGGAGGCAGCATTATGATTTGGGGCTGCATAGCTGCTAAAGGTGTCGGCGAAGTGTTCGTTTGTGAAAGCCGCATGAACAGCCAAAAGCACATAAATGTACTAGAAACTGTACTAATGCCTTCGCTAACGCGCCTTTTTGGCGACACTCATTTAAACGACATCAAATTCCAGCAAGATAATGCACCTTGTCATAAATCAGCGCTTACGATGCGCTAGTTTAGAGACAATAACATTGTCTTGTTGGATTGGCCGGCGCAGTCTCCAGATCTAAACCCTATCGAGCATCTTTGGGGTATTCTGAAGCGCAAGATACGGGAGCATAGCATAACATCAAAAGCAGCGCTAAAAAGCGCTTTGATGGATGAGTGGGATGCCATAAGTACAACTGAATGTACTAGGCTTGTACGCAGCATGCCCCAAAGAATTGCTGCTGTAATTAAAGCTAATACGATTTTACAAAACATACGAATTTAATTTTTTACCCTGAAACACAAGAAATGAAGTAAATTGTAGGGTGCCTAATACTTTTGGCCAAGGCTGTAATTGTTGATAAAATATTCGATGATCTGTAAAAATACCTCTTTTGTTTATTACTACATTACCATGCACGTCCTTAATCTTGTACAGGGTGGCCCAAAATTACCGAAGGGGTTTGAATTCCTTATAATTTTTTTATTATAATTTTTTTTTTTATTTCTTTTCAGTATTTTGTAAAGAAGACTTGGGGAATTTAAAATGGAACAGTACACAATTGAACAACGTGCCCAAATCGTTGAACTTTATTTCTCAAATCAACGGTCCATTGTTTTGACTCAGCGTGCATATCGTCGTTATTTTAATGTGCGGGTTGGACCCTCAGAGTCAACAATAAACCGTCTGGTTGCAAATTTTCAACAAGGGGCAGTCAGGAACCTTCCTGGTGCCGGCAGATGACGAACGGTGCACACGGATGACAATATTGAACGGGTACAGGAGAGTATTCGGGAAGATGGAGAAACATCAACCAGGAGACGTTCGACACAACTTGGCCTCTCACGAGGGTCGCTGCAGAGAATTTTGCATACAATACGAATGTTTCCATACAAAATTCAGCTTGTCCAAGAATTGAAACCGACAGATTACCAGCAACGACTTGATTATGCAATTTATTTCCGGCAAAAAGCAGAAGAAAATCATGATTTTATTCATAATTTAATTATGAGCGACGAAGCCCATTTCCAATTAAATGGGTTCGTTAATAGGCAAAACTGCAGGATATGAGCTATGGAAAATCCAAAAGTAGTTCAACAGCGACAATTACACCCACTTAAGTGTACTGTTTGGTGCAGTGTTTCGTCGGAAAGGATAATTGGCCCATATTTTTTTGAAAATGAACACGGTGTCGCCGTGTCCATTACTGGTGTTCGATATCGGACAATGTTGGAAAATTATTTAAGGCCAGCCGTGGAACACCATCCGCAAGTATAGTTCCAACAGAATGGAGCCACAGCGCACACTGCGAGGGACACAATGGCTCTTTTACGCGACATCTTTGGTGAACGAATTATTTCGCGTACAAGCGATTTTAATTGGCCTCCGCGTTCACCGGATTCAACCGTTCCAGACTTTTTCCTATGGGGTTATTTGAAAGGAAAAGTCTATATTAATAAGCCTAGAACCATCCAGCGATTAAAAAACAATATACGCGATGAAATCAACAACATAACACCTGAAGTTTTGCGAAAGGTTATGGAAAATGTTTTGGAAAGAGCACGAATATGCGAAGCAGAAAATGGCCACCACTTGCGAGATATAATTTTTCATAATTAAATTAAAAATATTCTCCATTAATATCGAGGCTGGTTTGAAAAGTCCGTGCAAAAATAAAAACTACTTATGTGTTTGGGGTAAACCTTTTTTATTTTTCGACATAGTCTCCTTTTAGGCTTATACACTTCGTCCAACGATGTTCTAGTTTGTTGATCCTTTCCGAATAATAGGATTTGTCCAAGTCTGCAAAATATCCATTAGTGTCTGCAATCACCTCCTCGTTTGAATAAAATCTTTGTCCCGCCAGCCATTTCTTCAAATTGGGGAACAAATAGTAGTCCGAGGGAGCCAAGTCTGGAGAATAGGGGGGATGTGAAACGAGTTGGAATCCTATTTCCATTAATTTTGCGACCACAACTGCTGAGGTGTGTGCTGGTGCGTTGTCGTGATGGAAAATGACTTTCTTGTGGGCCAATCGCGGGCGTTTTTCTTGCAGCTCGGTTTTCAAACGGTCCAATAACGATGAACAATATTCACCTGTAATAGTTTTACCCTTTTCTAGCTAGTCGATGAGGATTATCCCTTGCGAATCCCAAAAGACAGTCGCCATAACCTTTCCGGTCGAAGGAACGGTCTTCGCCTTTTTTGGTGCAGATTCCCCCTTGGTAACCCATTGTTTAGATTGTTGTTTGGTCTCAGGAGTATGGGAATGTATCCATGTTTCATCCACAGTGACGAAACGATGCTTAAAGTCCTCCGGATTCTTCTGGAACAGCTGCAAACCATCCTTGCAACACTTCACACGATTCCGTTTTTGGTCAAGCGTGAGCAATGGCGGCACCCATCTTGCGGATAGCTTTCTCATGTCCAAATGTTTATGCAAAATATTATGTACCCGTTCATTCGAGATGCCCACAGCACTAGCAATCTCACGCACCTTAACTCTTCTGTCATCCATCACCACATCATGGATTTGATCAATGATTTCTGGAGTCGTAACCTCCACGGGCCGTCCAGAACGTTCAGCGTCACTTGTGCCCATATGGCCAGTCCGAAAATTTTGAAACCACTTATAAACTGTTCTAATCGCAGGTGCAGAGTCACCATAATGTTTATCAAGCTTCTCTTTAGTCTCCTGAGGCGTTTTGCCTTTCATAAAGTAATGTTTAATCACCACACGAAATTCATTTTCGTCCATTTCTTGAAAATCACTCGACTTCCTTGATTCACACGAATGCCAAACATAAAGAAATAGACCAATATGGCTGAAACTTGGTGTGCGTTCATTCAAGAGATGCTACTAACTAAAACATGACCTCGATACGCGCCGGTGGTGCCATCTCTCGGACTTTGCACGGACTTTTCAAACCAGCCTCGTACTGTATTTAAAAAAAAAAAAAAAAAAATATAATTATGTCTTAAATAAAAAGTTATAATGAACTCAAACCCCTTCGGTAATTTTGGGCCACCCTGTATATGTCTTTATTTTACATTGTGTTCTTTTTTCTCAAAACAACAAGTTTTTATTCTGTTCTAAAACGTTTTTAATTTCGTCAACATTTTTTTGTCTTTGGCGTTTTCTAATTTCCCTCGATATTTCTCTATTTACAGTTCTGTATTCATCTGTAGTCTTATCTATCATTTCTATCCTTTGCTTCATTAGCTGTTTTACTCTTTGATTTAATTTCTCTTCTTTTTGCTGTTTTGGACAATTTTTGTCAATGGCATTTTCTATACTATTTTTGATGTTTTCAAATAAGTCATCAACTGCTGTAACTTCATTGTGTTCCAAGGAGCTTGCCATCTCTTTTCTATAAGAATCCACATTCTCCGGGGTTGTCCATTTCTTATGGTTTTTTTTAAGAGTCATGTTGTTTCTTTCCTGTTTAATGTTAATAAATGTTTTTACTCTTACAACGATACGCGATGGTCACTCTCAACGCAACATCTATTTAGGACACTTACATCTTGGTAATGTCTTTCCTGTTGCTGATTATGAAATCTACTGCATTTTTTGTTTTACCATCTGGACTAGACCCTGTCCATTTTCTGTTTTTGTTGTATTTGAAGAAGGTGTTCATTACATATAAACTACTCTGATGTAGAAAATCTATATAAAAATAGAAAGCTACAACTTAACGACCATTCTAAATACGAAAAATCCATTTTGCACACATATTCAACCCGCAAGACAAGGGTCTTCACATACACCAGGTGTTCGAAAAATCCGGTGCCCCAACGAGGGGTGGAACGCAACAGCTGGCCTCCCATTGTGTTCTGGTGGAAGCAATATACTATGTATGTATACATATATGCGTATAGTAGGGACCGTTTATGTCAGGTATAATAATAAATTTGAGTATATAGGTGAGCGAAAAATATCTTTGGGGGAGAGATCCAGCGTAGGCAAGCTTTCGATTATTCCCGTATTTTTTGTCTATAATTTCGATGCAAGGAAGTTTGTAATCTCACGACCTTTACGCCTTACTAAGGTCCTTTTTTTTGCTGTTACATAAATTATCTTATTTTTTTTGGACGAAGTTTCTATTTTTTTCTAGGGATTTGCAAGTGTGCAAGTGTTTACAATTATATTTTGGATGCCAGGAAGTCATTTCTTGAGTATGATTGCTTATGTATGTATATTAATATCATTTGTTCTATATTTCATTAACTTTGTTATACCTTATTAGTTTTATCACATGTCAAAAGTCCCAATCCACAAAGAAGATTGTTGTCTGTATCTAAAATAACACAGTGAAACACATAAAATGTAAACTAAATTCTGACTCGAGTTTCTGGAAGTGCCCACCCAAACTAGCAAAACCCTATTTGGGTTTTGATATGTGGATAAGAACTACACCTTCTGGAATTGTTAACGGGTAGAGGCCAGTATTATTAGACAAATAATTATAGATCACAAGAAAAGCGCACAAGAAGACGTATTGGAACTATTTTCGAAAAATGTTGTTAACAAACACAAGCCGTTAATTTCGGAAGCTAATCGTAAAAAGCGGTTAGCTTTTGCTATGGAATACGTTACTAAACCTCCTGAATTTTGAGAATCCGTAATCTTTAGTGGTGAAACTAAAATTAACCTCTTTGGGGTCTGATGGCAGAACTAAAGTTTGGAGAAAGAAGAATACCGCATTCGATATTAAAAACATTTGTTCCACGGTGTAACAAGAGGCTAACAGTGTTCTGCTTTGAGGATGCATGTTCGCTGGAGGGGTTGGAAATTTACATTTTATTAATGGTACTATGGATCAGCATGTTTATCTGAACATTTTGAGAGACAATTTAAGAGAAAGTGTCCAAAAATTAGTACTCGAAAAAAGATACATTTTTCAACAGGACAATGATCCGAAACATACCGCAAACTTGTAGCGAGATTGGACGATCCATAATGTGCGACAGTAGCATCATACACCTCCGCAATCACCCGATTTTAACCCCATCGAGCATTTATGGGAGGAACTTAAACGGCGCGTTCGCAAAACATAATGTTTCAAATAGAGGAGAATTAAAAATAGAATATTGAACGAATGGGGAGAACATGCCAGCAGAAGTTTCTAGAAAGCTGGTTGCAAGCTTGACAAAAAGGTTACAGGAGATTATCAAGGCCAACGGCGGTACTACTAAATATCAGTTTAAACGAATTTGTTATTTTCCGTTAAACTTCGTCTAACTATTGTTGGTAAATGTTAAGTGTATGGAAACTTTTTTGACACTAATTTTATATATACTTTTATAACAATGATGTTAGTTAAACATAACAGAAGAATTGTATAGAAAGCAGGTAGTGTATGGAGACTTTTTGGACTGACTGTATATAAAAAATGCCACATTACAAATCATGCTTGAAGAAAAAACAAATAAAATCAAAATAAAGAGGAATTAAACAAGGGGCCTCGATATCCTCAAAGCTGTTCACGTTGACTCTAGACGATATGTTCGAATCGTTAAAGTGGGAAAATAAATGGACACGCCATATGGTTGAATGGGGGCCTAGAGGACATAAAAGGTGCAGAGGTAGACCACAGACAAGATGGATGGACGACATAAAAAGATTCGCGGGAACTAACAGTTGTTGTGCAGTGTAAAGCTTTCCAGTTGGAAGTAATATTCGCAGCTTTTGAGAAGCTATCTTTGCTATGCATGCAATATGTTGATGCAAAGACATATCTGCTCCCAAGTTAACGTTCAGCAAAGGATGTGACGATGCTAGAGCAATGGCGTGTCCTGACGTAACTATTAAACCTTACAAACGTCGCGAACGCTATTTTCAGTTGGCGACAGGCTTTGGCTTTCTAAAAAAAAAAAAAAAAATACAATGGCAAATAGTTGTGCAGTGTAAAGCTTTCCAGTTGGAAGTAATATTCGCAGCTTTTGAGAAGCTATCTTTGCTATGCATGCGATATGTTGATGCCAAGACATATCTGCTCCTAAGTTAACGTTCAGCAAAGGATGTGACGATGCTAGAGCAATGGCGTGTCCTGACATAACTATTAAACCCTACAAACGTCGCGAACGCTATTTTCAGTTGGCGGTCGGCTTTGACTTTCCAAAAAAAAAAATACAATGGCAAATGGTTCACAGCATTAAACCCTTATAAGCTAAATATTTAAAAAGCAGAAAAATAGCCAAAGAATGAAGTCAAAAAATCAAATTTAACCACTCAGGTTAAGAATTCATTCAGATTGCACTATCGCAACCACGTCACTTAATATCATAAAATGTCGGCGGTAGTTTTAATGAATGAACTTTTATTTTCATAAAGAACAAAACCGTATTAAGTACAGCGACAAGGACTTTTACAAGCCACTGAATCCGGGGTAAAAAGCGAAGTCTTACACCTTATATCCGGTTTCCGCTTCGAACGCACGTGCATAAGTGCATATACCTTAGATCCTTTTTTTGGGCGGATACCGTCTCCATAATACTCACTATATAAAATTACACATCTGAAATTTCTCTAAAATCATCATTTTCCCGGTCTGTAAGAAATTTTATTAAACGCATAATTTTTAAATGATTTTTTTCTTACAGCCTAGTCGTCAGGGGTTTTGAACTCTTATTAAATGTTAACAGGCTGCATTTTGGATGTAGAATACGATAAAAAAACAGTTTCCTAAAGTTTGTTGTACGCTGAGCCCACAAAATCCAAAATAAAATCAAAACTTCGGTTTCTCGATAATATCTCGAAAAATCAAAAAAATATCGAAAAACGTGAAAGAGCGGGAAATTTTACAAAATAGTACATAGATTTTTTTCCAGATTTTTTTATTAGCGTGAGAATTTATTAAAAATTCGGATAGGTGATTCAAAAAGGGTACCGCGCCAAACAAATTTATTTAAGTCTCTACGCATCGCTCAAACGTTAATCGATATTACTTGTTTTCAGAGGGTAAAAAAAAAATTAAAAAAAAGCTTTTTGAAAAGGAAACTGTCAGCTTTCTGATGATACTAATAGTTTTTTTTTACTGCTTTACAATTTGTAAAACTTGAAACGAAATTTTTGTTTGCATGATTTTAACGGGCATACAGTAAGTTACAAATATTTAATAAAATATAGTATTGAAAACAAAAATCCTTGTGCATATAGAGTCCCTGGCCAAATTATTAGACGCACTGTATTTTTTTTAGTAATTTTATGTTTCTTAAGAGTTTTTATGCAATAATGGTATATTTAAACTACAATATTATTGATTTTTATTTAAAAGAATTGTTGTAGACTACATATTTGTATTTATTTTTAACATATGGTAACACTGTGTTGACAAAGTGATACATGAACGTAAATAAGTACAAACCTGTATCAGTCGCGATCGGAATCGAGTCAGGTACGGACGTGTTTCTGTGGCTTTATGGACTGTGATTGTTTGTTTAACAGTTTTATACTACTCAGTTATTAGTTTATTTTGTATGCAGTGTTTTAAAAAAGTAATTGGACTATTTTCATTATGGGTAGAAAAGGCGATCTTTCACCACGTAAAAAAGCTGAAGTGAAGGCCCTTGTGATTGCGAAAACATTTACAAATCGAGAAATATCACGAAGATTGGAGGTTTCTGAAGCTAGTGTACGACGCATAAAAAAGAAAATTGAGTCAGGGAAGGAATTAAGCCCGAAAAGAAAGAAAAGATGCGGTAGAAAACCAATTTTCACTCCACGGTCAGAGAGATGTTTGAAGAAAATTTGTGTAGAAAACAGATTTGCTACCATAAAGGTAATAAAATCACAACTCCAGGATGCTAGCGTAAATGCTTCTGAGCGCACTGTTCGAAGAAAATTGAAAAAAATTAGATTTTAAGGCCCGTCGCCCCGCCAGGAAGCCCAAGTTAACAGCTGCAATGAAAGCAAAGCGCCTGAAGTGGGCCAAACAATGGCAAGACAAAGATGTGGACTTCTGGAGATCGGTAAGATACAGCAATTTAATCAATAATTGATACATTATTATCATTTTCAGTTAAATAAAGCAAATAAACATGGAAGTTTATATATTTTTCCTATTTTTGACAGGTCTGCTTCAGTGACGAAAGCACATTCGAAATTTTGCAGAATAAAGCTCAGTATGTGCGTCGTCGTCATGGAGAAAAGTTTCATCCTGATTGTGTCGTCCCGACGGTTAAACATCCCACCAAAGTGATGATTTGGTCAGTCATCAGCGGCAAGGGCACTGGACGTCTGTACGTCGTCAAAGGAATAATGAGGCAAGATCAGTACAAAGAAGTATTACAAAATCGGTTGATTCCGCAGCTCAGAGAATGGTTTCCAAATGGGGAACCATTCACTTTCATGCAAGATGGAGCTCCCTGCCACACTGCTCGGTCTGTTAAAGCTTTTTTGGCAGAAAAAAATATCCCTCTGTTGGATTGGCCCCATTGAAAATGTGTGGGAGCTGATGAAAATAATAAAACGGTACAATATCACTCGGTAATTAATATTTTACATGAAATCTTGCAGTGCGTCTAATAATTTGGTCAGGGACTGTATTATTCTTATACCTTAAGTTTCAATATAAGGATAATTGAAAATACCCACATTGTCTGTGTTATTTAAAAATTGAGTTATAAAATATGAAAATTTGCCTGCCACTGGCAATTTTACGTTCAAAGCAATACGAAATGGTCAAAAATATCGGACTTTGTTTTAGTTAGAGTTAAAAGTATACGTGATATTAGAAAAACATTGAAAACTTAAAAAAACTCTCTTTTTTTGTAATTTTACTCTTAAAAAAAGTGTTCATGATAAACGTACTTTTTGTATATTATTAATCATACCACTTAAAATAATAAAAAAAAAATGTATTTAAAGGTGGGAAATGAAAGATAAAAGTCTAAGCTTTAAGTATACAGTATTTATACGAGGCTGGTTTGAAAAGTCCGTGCAATCTCTTGAATGAACGCACACCAAGTTTCAGCCATATTGGTCTATTTCTTTGTGTTTGGCATTCGTGTGAATCAAGGAAGTCGAGTGATTTTCAAGAAATGGACCAAAAAGAATTTCGTGTGGTGATTAAACATTACTTTATGAAAGGCAAAACGCCTCAGGAGACTAAAGAGAAGCTTGATAAACATTATGGTGACTCTGCACCTTCGATTAGAACAGTTTATAAGTGGTTTCAAAATTTTCGGACTGGCCATATGGGCACAACTGACGCTGAACGTTCTGGACGGCCTGTGGAGGTTACGACTCCAGAAATCATTGATCAAATCCATGATATGGTGATGGATGACAGAAGAGTTAAAGTGCGTGAGATTGCTAGTGCTGTGGGCATCTCGACTGAACGGGTACATAATATTTTGCATAAACATTTGGACATGAGAAAGCTATCCGCAAGATGGGTGCCGCGATTGCTCACGCTTGACCAAAAACGGAATCGTGTGAAGTGTTGCAAGGATGGTTTGCAGCTGTTCCAGAAGAATCCGGAGGACTTTAAGCGTCGTTTCGTCACTGTGGATGAAACATGGATACATTACTATACTCCTGAGACCAAACAACAATCTAAACAATGGGTTACCAAGGGGGAATCTGCACCAAAAAAGGCGAAGACCGTTCCTTCGGCCGGAAAGGTTATGGCGACTGTCTTTTGGGATTCGCAAGGGATAATCCTCATCGACTATCTGGAAAAGGGTAAAAAAACTATTACAGGTGAATATTATTCATCGTTATTGGACCGTTTGAAAACCGAGCTGCAAGAAAAAAAACGCCCGCGATTGGCCCACAAGAAAGTCCTTTTCCATCACGACAACGCACCAGCATACACCTCAGCAGTTGTGGTCCCAAAATTAATGGAAATAGGATTCCAACTCGTTTCACATCCCGCCTATTCTCCAGACTTGGCTTCCTCGGACTACTATTTGTTCCCCAATTTGAAGAAATGGCTGGCGGGACAAAGATTTTATTCAAACGAGGAGGTAATTGCAGACACTAATGGATATTTTGCAGACTTGGACAAATCCTATTATTCGGAAGGGATCAACAAACTAGAACATCGTTGGACGAAGTGTATAAGCCTAAAAGGAGACTATGTCGAAAAATAAAAAAGGTTTACCCCAAACACATAAGTAGTTTTTATTTTTGCACGGACTTTTCAAACCAGCCTCGTATTTCATTCAATCATCCAGGTCCAAAAAGACCATTATTGAAACCACAAAAATTTTAAATTAGTCAAAGAAATTAAATGAATTATGTACTCTCTGGCCGTCATACTGGATCTGCCATTTGGATTTTTTCAAATCTGTCATTGGATTCTTAATCAGCACAGTGTAATGCGAAGGCTTTAAGTCAAATAAAAAAATTTCCTTAGCAGACAGCGACATCAAATTTTAACAGGGTTATATAAAAAAACATTCTTTGCTATGTGTGGTAAAAGAAAATCTGCCAGGAAAGTTCATTTTTGAATAGGAATGTCTCAATTTTTTACTTATTGTAAAATTCCGATGTTCTTGGGTGTAATGCGAAGGCTTTAAGTCAAATAAAAAAAAAAATTTAGCAGATAGCGACATCAAATTTTAACAGGGTTATAAAAAAGAACATTCTTTACTATGTGTAGTTAATAGACAATTTGTGAGGAAAGTTCGTTTTTGAATAGGAATGTTTTTAATTACTGAAACCTCTTAATAGCGAATTTCAAAATATTCAGCGGTATACAGAAACGTTAATTTAATCAATTACGGTAAAACTAAAAAAGATAATCTATATACTATTTTTTGTAAAATTTCCCGTTCTTTCACGTGGCGATATTAGTTCTTCGATATCTTTTTTATTTTTCGAAATATTTGCGAAAAATCGAATTTATCATTTTATTTTCGATTTTGTAGGCTTAGCGTACACTGTAGAGCGGCAAACTTTTTTTTTATCGTATTCTACGTCCAAAAAAACTACCTGTATGCCAAAATGCAGCCTATTAACATTTAATGAGAGCGTTTCGTCAAAATTTGCATCTGACGACTGGGCTATTATTCTTCCTTCGAATTTTAAAACATACCGATGCTCCTCGATATACGTATATCTCCCAGCGAGATGAGATGACACATTCATGCGGAGCATGTGTGCTCTTACCCATACTGACATTATTCATGGTGTATCAATCTGTCAAGTGGTGCATAAAGTTTTGAAAGGCCTCTATTATATCTGCATTTCGTTTAGAGACCCTTCGAAAAATTACATCACTCACAGATCGATATAAACTTCTTCACACGCTTGAATTTTTAATTGACGGTTACAAAAAAAAATAATAAGCAAACGTATACTTCTCAAATATCTACTACTGTAGGGGGTGAAAAGTTGCGGGACTTTTAAAGAAAAAGCAATGTTTTTGCCAAAAATCGATTTCATTCTTCAATATAGTTTTTTTCAAGAGGGATATACTGTCAAGTTAGAACGTGACCGCTTATATTCTTGAAAAAAATGTGTTTTAAGAACATTTTTTGCCATCAGGGTATTCTTTGGTGTGCTAGCAATGGCGCAATTATCTCAGTAAGTTGTCCAATTGCCTCCTGCATCAATAATCGCTTGGCAACTTCGAGGCATACTATCGACGAGATTTTCTACTTATTCGCGGAGCAATGACTTCCAAATTTTTCGAATCTCGCGAGACAACAGAGTCAAGAGTCCTCAGCGTCTCCCCTCTGAGCTTTCTCTTTACAAGAGACCAACCGTTTTCAATAGGGTAGGCGTCCGGCGATTGTGAGGGTCACTCTAGTATCTTATCGTGGAACGTGAGCACAGCAAAGCTTTCTTCAACGTGCTTCGGAATTTGACATCAGGAGCACGAAGATGTTGTCGAATGGTCTCATGACACGCATTCAAACCCGAATTTTTTAAAATTTTGCCATTCTTTGACGCAGCGGCAATTTCGGTTCCCGTGAAAACAAAGACGCTATTCGTTTTTCGACTTTCGGAGTGCCTGCCTACCGAGCCACGTTTTGACAAGGCGTTGACATTTTTTATCTCGTTAAAATGATTTACCCACTTCTTAACAAACGACACCGACTTTTCGGTGAAATGTGTCATTTTCGGCCCCTTTGGATGAAAACAAACAGACTGCCTCGAACTGACGCATAAACAAGTGACTAATTTTGGATTTTACTTTACTAAAATGCGTCGTAAACTACTGAAGTTTTGTTGAATCGCCAGAATTGCATCTACCAAAAATGAATTATCGCAGGTGATTGCTGTATGTTTTTCAGCCTTGGTGGGTGTCGGCTTATTCGCCGGCACAACACTTTTGGCAGGTCCATTTTCGATTGCCCGGTCTTCATCGTTTTGGTCGAGCTGCCATTTCCCGCGACGTCCTCGACCGTTACGTCGCTCGCCCGATGCTTCTTTTATTGGTCCACTATTGTTTGGGATGTTTCTAGTATTTTGTGGTGTCAGAAGCTCAAAGTGTCTGTTGGGTTGCCTGTTAGTAGAAGGTAAATAGTTTCGGTGTGTTTTCCTGTGCTTTTATTGTTGGTCTGTCCCTAAACGTTATTTTTGTATCTCTTGTTCTTCGTTGTTTTGAGAAGATATGAAAGTTGCTATTTGGGTTTTTGAGAGGGCAAATATCTCTAGGCTCGTTCCATAGGTGCCATTTTTCCTCATATAATTATAGTAGTTCTCAATTAATGAAAATGTGTGAAGTTCTGACCAGTTCTGTTGTATATATCCTAGAGCAGGGGTGCTCAAACTTGAACTGCTGGCGATCAACCTCAATATTGTTAGACTACGATCGATCGACTCTGAGAGGCTGCAAGTAAGTGTGATACAGGATTGTCGTCTAGGTAGGGTGTATCGTGGCCTAGATATTAGTTTTCCGCACAATATGCATTTTTTTAGTCAAGGTAAGTGTAGGTCTGCTCTAAAATGTCAATGAAAAAACTCATAATTATTCAAAATTGCGAGTTTATTGGTTCTTACAAAACAAACGAGTTCTAGTGTCTAAACTTAACTAAAGAGTGACTTTGGATGTTGAAGCGTGGCACTGCATGCCCTCAGCATACTTTTCATAAGATGCTACGTAATTACAGAGTGCTAATCGCAAGCATGATGACATATGTGCTCCATCGGTTGTAATGCACACTAGTTTATATATTGGTAGCTTGTAGTTTGTTACAAAATTGAAGAAAACGTCATATATATCTTCGCCACGGGTCTTTCCTTTCAGAGGAATCATTGTCAAAAACTCTTCCTTAGCCGACATGTCATTGAATACCATTCAAATAAAAATACACAGCTGGGCAGTGTCTGTCATATCGGTGGATTCGTCGAACTGTAAAGAAAAGTATGTACATTCCATGATATCATGTTTTAGTTTATCTGCCATGTCCTGACTCATGACTTCAACACGCCTTGTGACAGTCGGACGAGATATCTGAAGTTCTCTAATAACAGACATAATCTCTGTTTTATTTTTAAAATCTCCAAATAAAGTCTCACCCGCTTCAATAAATGCTTCCTTCACAACCAATCCATCATCAAATGGTTTCTTGTGTTTCGCCAACATATGAGATATTTTAAACGACGCGATCGTTGCAGCTTTTGATTGTTTGGCTGGTCTTGTGAACATGGTTTGTTCTTTTTTCAAACAAGTTATCAAATCACGTACTTTTCGTTTTCTTAATTCACTCTGTGACAGAAAATCCTTTTCATAGTTTTTATGAACCGTTTTATGATGCCTCTCTAAGTTCCCACGCTTAGGTATTGCAACTGACGCACGGCAAATGATACAAATGCACTTATCCTTTACCATACAAAAGAAAAATTCTTCCTCCCAATCGTTATTAAAATGATAAGTTTTACTTTTCTTCGCCGCACTCATTTTGGACTATTTATTAATAAACTTTGTATCGATGTATCGCCTTCAAGTTACAACTCAGATTGACTCCTATTCCTGCAGGCGCAACATTTATATCGGCGCAAACCAAGTCTCGAATGATCCCGTCAAATACGCCGCCCGAAGTTTTTAGAAAAATCGGCGGGAATCAAAAACGCGGCCTTTCTTTGACAAGTACCGCGCGTTCCTTTGATAACGCCGCCTTTTGCCGCTAGCAGGGGGTTATTACGATAGAAGAAAGTGCTGAGGGGGTTATTCTGGCCTAATTGTGGATCGAATAAATTTTAATAGTTTATTCATTACATTTTGTTTTAGTTACCTAAAACAAAATCTGTGAATAGTTCTATATCGGAATTTTTTTCTAGAGATCGACTCAAAAAGCACTCGCGATCGACCGTTTGAGCACCCCTGTCCTAGAGCAACTTCTCGAAGTTTTTCATGGTGGTTTTGGTGGCCATATAAGTGTAAGCTAACTGCACGGAAAAGGCAATTTCCATCACCTACAATGTCGGATCTGGTAAAACTATCGGGGATAGTTTTGGCTGAGGCGGTTGTTTGGATCGTCTGTGGTTGTTGTTGTTGTGGTGGTGCTGTAGCTGTTTGTACGACAGGGGTCCGCCTCCGCAACACCCTACCATTATTACTATTATAATTATTATTATTCGACATAGTGTTCCCACGAGTATCCTAGGAAAGAAGGGTCGACTGCGGCAGAGCCTGGATGCCACAGCAAGGCTACTTACTCCCGGAGGGCGCCCGGTATCCGGGGGAACCGTACGCGACTCATAAACGCTGAGCCATTCATCTTCTCGGCACGGTAAACATCTTAAGATTGTGTTTTTGTTACACATAATCTGGACAATACAAGACAGCACAACATGACTCTGGTACCTTGGGATCGTCAGTGTCCGTACCAGGAGTATCCTGGGATTCCCCTAGCCCCGGAGGCGACACGTTGCAGACACGTTGTTACTTGACAGACTGTATTTCAGTGATCTTCTAACCTTTCATATAGTACGGCTTGTCGAGCTCCCTAAAATAAGCAGATCCCCACTAGACTTCTTCATTTGAGCCAAACCTCTTTCTTTGAAGCCACCTTTTTAAATTTGGAAAGAGAATAATAATGTTTGTGACTTTGAAAGCTTCGGTCGTCTTCCATGCGTTCCAGCTACTCCACGGACTGCCTTATTAGACCCAGGCGTGTAGTGGTAGATTCATGTTTCGTCCATTATTATGAATCGACGCAAAAACTCCTTTGGATTACGCCGCAACAATGCCAAACAGCGTTTGCATCGTGGGAGTGCGTGGCATCCATCGGGCTTTTTCATGTGCATATCCACTTTGCGGTAATTCAGAACCAAACGGTAGAGATTTTTGTGTTTTTTTGAATGACATCTTCGGTGGTTGTACGAACCCATTTAACCATCGACATACAGTTGCTTTCGACCAAGCAGATGTTTCATAGCACTTTTCAAGCCATTCTTGGGTTCTGCTGTAGCAATGTTTAATCAACACACGGAATTCTTTATGTTCCACCGTTTCGCAATAATAAAAATGTTACACTAATCTTTTGAGAGTTAACACTAACTGAAAATTATATCGGTTTTTGTTTGTGCTGCCATCCATCTCTCTCTCTCTCTCTCTAACTGATTTCTGACCGTAGTTTATCGGACAACGAGTGTCCCAGATAGACAAGACCAAACACAATCTATTTTAAAACACTCTAAACCAAAGAGCGCGAGGAAGATACGAGGCTGGTTTTAAAAGTCCGTGCAAAAATAAAAACTACTTATGTGTTTGGGGTAAACCTTTTTTATTTTTCGTCATAGTCTTCTTTTAGGCTTATACACTTCGTCCAACGATGTTCTAGTTTGTTGATCCCTTCCGAATAATAGGATTTGTCCAAGTCTGCAAAATATCCATTAGTGTCTGCAATCACCTCATCGTTTGAATAAAATCTTTGTCCCGCCAGCCATTTCTTCAAATTGGGGAACAAATAGTAGTCCGAGGGAGCCAAGTCTGGAATCCTATTTCCATTAATTTTGCGACCACAACTGCTGAGGTGTGTGCTGGTGCGTTGTCGTGATGGAAAAGGACTTTCTTGTGGGCCAATCGCGGGCGTTTTTCTTGCAGCTCGGATTTCAAACGGTCCAATAACGATGAATAATATTCACCTGTAATAGTTTTACCCTTTTCCAGATAGTCGATGAGGATTATCCCTTGCGAATCCCAAAAGACAGTAGCCATAACCTTTCCGGCCGAAGGAATGGCCTTCGCCTTTTTTGGTGCAGATTCCCCCTTGGTAACTCATTGTTTAGATTGTTGTTTGGTCTCAGGAGTATAGTAATGTATTCATGTTTCATCCACAGTGACGAAACGACGCTTAAAGTCCTCCGGATTCTTCTGGAACAGCTGCAAACCATCCTTGCAACACTTCACACGATTCCGTTTTTGGTCAAGCGTGAGCAATCGCGGCACCCATCTTGCGGATAGCTTTCTCATGTCCAAATGTTTATGCAAAATATTATGTACCCGTTCAGTCGAGATGCCCACAGCACTAGCAATCTCACGCACCTTAACTCTTCTGTCATCCATCACCATATCATGGATTTGATCAATGATTTCTGGAGTCGTAACCTCCACAGGCCGTCCAGAACGTTCAGCGTCACTTGTGCCCATATGGCCAGTCCGAAAATTTTGAAACCACTTATAAACTATTCTAATCGAAGGTGCAGAGTCACCATAATGTTTATCAAGCTTCTCTTTAGTCTCCTGAGGCGTTTTGCCTTTCATAAAGTAATGTTTAATCACCACACGAAATTCTTTTCCATTCTTGAAAATCACTCGACTTCCTTGATTCACACGAATGCCAAACACAAAGAAATAGACCAATATGGCTGAAACTTGGTGTGCGTTCATTCGAGAGATGCTACTAACTAAACATGACCTCGATACGCGCCGGTGGTGCCATCTCTCGGAGTTTGCACGGACTTTTCAAACCAGCCTCGTATTAATAGCAACGAAAATTTGGCGGGTTTAATTGGTATTGTTAATGTCATCAAATTCTCGTTCCTATGAACATCTTCCCCACGCTCTTTTGTTTACGGTGTTGTAAAATGGTGTTTTTTCTTGATTACAAACCCCCATACCGACTTCTTTTTTAAAAGATCTTGTTTTTTTTTTATTATTCACCTACATTTAATTTGTCCGACTGTTCCTAATTCAACTAGAATTAGAACCAAAACCCGAAATCGAAAAGATTTTCTGAGAACCAGTTAGAAGCATGTAATCTTCATAGCTTTTCGCACCGTGGGAAAAGAACCGAGCAAGGTTCTCTCTGAAAATAAATTAGACCGGAGAACCGAGGTTCATGTTCGACCAAATCACGCGTTTTAAAGATTATAATTTCGGGCAATTAATTATAAATTTATCTAAGATTATTCTTTATTTTTTTTTACTCGATCTGTTTTCGAGTGTTTCTCCGCAGCATCGTTTCTATTTTTAAAGATTAAAAATCCCCGAATAATATTTTCTTGCAGGTTAATTAGATACTATAGATCGTTCATGATTCGAAATTCTTTTAATAAATAAAAATGACAGGTCTAATGTTATTTATATTGATGTTGTTAGGTTGAATTTGTAACATAATTTACCTTGTACATGTAACATTTGTTTTAATGTGTATAAATGTTAAATAATGACATTTACACGTAGCTTTACCTTTAATCATATTCTGGAACGCTCAGTATTTCACAGGTGTCTGTAGGTTAAGAATTGTTTCACAATAACATGGTCAGAGAGGGCGGACGCATTTAAAGGCGAGAGTTGCGATTTCTAAATTTACTGTACTTCAAAGTGCGGTTATTTACTCTAACTTCGTTTTTAAAATGGCGCCAAGAGAGAAATTGAGTGTTAAACAGAGAAATGCAATCTATATCCTATATGAGGAAGGTTAGAGCAAGAGCAAAACTCTTATATTTCTAATAAAGGCGTTTATTACACCAAAAAACATGAAAAAGTCTGGTTAGTTTTAAAGCAGGGGTGCTCAAACGGTTGATCGCGATCGACAAGTCGATCGCGAGTGCTTTTTGGTCGATCTCGAGAAAAAAATTCCGATATAGAACTATTCACAGATTTTGTTTTAGGTAACTAAAACAAAATGTAATGAATAAACTACTAAAATTTATTCGATCCACAATTAGGCCAGAATAACCCCCTCATCACTTTCTTTTATCGTAATAACCCCCTGCTAGCGGCAAAGGCGGCTTTATCAAAGGAAAGCCGCGTTTTTAATTCCCGCCGATTTTTCTAGAAACTTCGGGCGGCGTGTTTGACGGGAACATTCGAGACTTCGTTCGCTCCGATATAAATGTTGCGCCTGCAGGAACAGGAGTCAGTCTGAGTTGTAACTTGAAGGCGATACATCGATACAAAGTTTATTAATAAACAGTCCAAAATGAGCGCGGTGAAGAAAAGTAAAAATTTATCATTTTAATAACGATTGGGACGAAGAATTTTTCTTTTGTATGGTAAAGGATAAGTACATTTGTCTCATTTGCCGTGCGTCAGTTGCAATACCTAAGCGTGGGAACTTGGAGAGAGCATCATAAAACGGTTCATAAAAAACTATGAAAAGGATTTTCCGTCACAGAGTGAATTAAGAAAACGAAAAGTACGTGATTTGACAACTTGTTTGAAAAAAGAACAAACCATGTTCACAAGACCAGCCAAACAATCAAAAGCTGCAACGATCGCGTTATTTAAAATATCTCATATATTGGCGAAACACAAGAAACCATTTGATGATGGATTGGTTGTGAAGGAAGCATTTATTGAAGCGGGTGAGACTTTATTTGGAGATTTTAAAAATAAAACAGAGATTATGTCTGCTATTAGAGAACTTTAGTTATCTCGTCCGACTGTCATAGGGCGTGTTGAAGTCATGAGTCAGGACATGGCAGATAAACTAAAACATGATATCATGGAATGTACATACTTTTCTTTACAGTTCGACGAATCCACCGATATGATAGACACTGCCCAGCTGTGTATTTTTATTCGAATGGTATTCAATGACATGTCGGCTAAGGAAGAGTTTTTGACAATGATTCCTCTGAAAGGAAAGACCTGTGGCGAAGATATGTATGACGTTTTCTTCAATTTTGTAACAAACTACAAGCTACCAATATATAAACTAGTGTGCATTACAACCGATGGAGCACCAGCAATGACTGGAAACAAAAACGGTTTTGTGGCATTGTGTCAAGCTAATGATGATTTCCCTTCATTTTTCTCCTTCCATTGCATTATACATCAACAAGTTTTGTGTTCAAAAGTTCTAAACATGGAGGAGATTATGGGCATTGCAATAAAAATTGTGAATTCTATCCATGCACGTAGCTTGCAACGATGGCAAAATTACAGTTGGAAGATAGTGAGTCAGCTGAACACACTGATTTAGTTCTTTACACGGACGTCAGGTGGTTGAGTCGCGGAAAATTCCTAGAAAGGTTTCAAGAATTATTGCCCGAAATAACAGCTTTTCTGGACGAAAGAGGTGATGACACTCAGATGCTGAAAAACGGAAAATGGCTGACTCATTTGGCATTTTTGACAGACATCACAATGCATTTAAACACCATTAATTTGGAGCTTCAAGGTAAAGGAAAAACTATTATTGAGAAGATTAGCGCAATAAACGCATTCAAAAGTAAATTGCAACTTATGATAGATCAACTGAAAAGAAAGGATCTGAAAAATTTTCCGTCTTTGAAAGCAAGGATTCCTCAGTTGAATTATGATATTTATGAGGCAGAATTATCAAATATTTTGGGCCAATTCGAAATACGTTTTTATGATTTCAGTAAATTGGCAAATATCGCATCATTTATGAGTTATGCTTTTTCCTGTAAAAACATTGAGGAATTAGCTACTGAAATAGCAAGTCGGTTTAACATGGACTCATGTTCTGTTGAAAATGAGTTAGTGCAGATTATATAAGATAAATATCCGAATCTAAGGCAAATTGCCCTTCAACTGACGGCAATGTTTGGGTCAACTTACTTGTGCGAGACTGCATTTTCTGAAATGAAGATAATTAAGTCAAAATATCGCAATCGACTAACTGACCAACATATGTCATCATGCTTGCGATTAGCACTCTGTAATTACGTACCATCTTATGAAAAGTATGCTGAGTACATGCAGTGCCACGCTTCAACATCTAAATCACTCGTTTGTTTTGTAAGAACCAATAAACTCGCAATTTTGAATAATTATGAGTTTTTTTCATTGACATTTTAGAGCAGACCTACACTTACCTTGACTAAAAAAATGCATATTGTGCGGAAAACTAATATCTATGCCACGATACACCCTACCTAGACGACAATCCTGCATCACACTTACTTGCAGCCTCTCAGAGTCGATCGATCGTAGTCTAACAATATTGAGGTAGATCGCCAGCAGTTCAAGTTTGAGCAACCCTGGTTTAAAGCCACAACAGAACGAACGTAGAGGTCAGTTCTTCACAGAGGCAAATCAAGGCTCCTAAAATTACCTTTGCTTTTAATAAAACGAGTGTTAAACCAGGGTCAACGATCACTGTTAAGACTCCATTGGGGTCTGCAGCTTAAGAAGATGTGCAGCTGCCAGAATATCGAAAAAAACAATCGAATAAAAGCAAAACAGATTGCAATGAACTAACACACAAAGAAAGTGGACGATACCAAACCAGACAACGACCCTAAACAAGCTTCAAAATTATCTTAAAGATATCCTATCGAGAAAAACAAATTCGCCGATCTCTCTTAAAAGATCGTCGTGCAAGCTCCGCGCAGCTTCGGGAATACCTACAAAACGAATGCGGGCCACAATTGTTAGATGAAGGACACGAGAAGATGGTTTGGGTGTGCTTCGAGTGATATTTTTCGAGCAGTTCGTTTAGCTATATGGATCGCGAACCTTCATGAGGAGACGGGTGTTTGGCCTAAATATCATACCATTTAATGGTGAGAGATAAAAACAATGGCAGTTTTATTCGAAACCAAATCTGTTCACAACTTCCAAGTTTTTACAGAATTAAATTAATACTTCTTTAAAACAAACTAGCATTCGGTATTTGAACAATAAATACAGTACTTGAAGCAGATTATGAACTCAAAACTCAAGGAAGGGTAACGAGACGTAAAAAATAGCAATCAGCTGAGCACAGAACCGGTGGGCAATTGTTTATTTTTTTATAAACGGAGATCAACGATCGTGAAGCGAAACCAGATTAGAAGAGTCATTTTCTTTCTGTGAAAATAATGTAATTTTATATTTATATCAATGTTGGAAAATATTTTATAAATTTTGCCTTATAGCCACGATATTACATCTTTGACTGCCGTTAAGATTTCCAAGAAATCCTAGATAAATTGTTTATACTTCTAAGAATATTTTAAACGTTTAACCATTTCAGAATTCAAATTATTTCCAAAGTTATAGTAACTAGAAGTGAGCGCGGCAGAGAGTCGGCCCGAAACGATCGGACCGGCACGAGCAATCAAAGCCTTTATAAGAACGCTGTTTAGAAGGATACACTCAGAATAACAACGAAAGTCTAAACGCTGTCATTTGGTCTATGGCTCCAAAAGTGCATTACAGTGGCACAAAAATTGTTGAGATTGCACCTTATATTGCAGCTAGTATATTTAATGATGGATATACTAGTGTATTACAAATGACGCAATTATTAAACCTTGTAATTGGTTTAAATGCGCTGCGATTTACCGAGAACTTGGATTCTCAACGAATATCTATAGCCAACATGAGAGCCCAACAGGAGATTAAAGAGGTCAGGAAATTGAAAAGAGCTGCTCAAAAGGAGTCGGAGGACATCGCGGCAACAATGGACGACCTCATGTACGGTCCAGGAATCGCAGATTGAAGGTAATTTAAAAGAATATTTGGTTTTAAGACGCTGACGCCGTAATGTTTTTTTTTTTGTTTCTTTTTTCGAAACTACTTTTTTCAAACTGGTGTCCTGTAACGACGCAGTATTTGTAATCAGACAAATTACTGAAAAATCAATTGAGTATAACAGACCAGCGTTCTTATGCTTTATAGATTTGGTAAAAGCATTTGATAAAGTACAGCTGTAAGACGTAGTGCACACAATTTATGACAAGAATATTCCATTGGATGTAATAAAACTAACTGAGAACATTTACAAAAGAAATAAAATAGAAGCGAGAGTAAATTCGAAGTTAATGAATCCATAGAGGAAACAACTGGTATTAGACAAGGACACTCACTGAGTCCCCTACTGTTTAACATTATATTAGATGAAATAATTAAACAGGTAAAAACAAAAAAAGGTTATAAAATGGGCCATAAAGAGATACAAATATTGTGTTACGCCGACGACACCGTCTTAGTCGCTGAGAATGAAGATGATTTGCAGAGATTATTACATCAGTTTGATACAACAGCAAAGAAATTTATTATGAAAATATCGGCTGAAAAAACAATATCAGTAGTTCTCTTCAAAGAGCCAATTAGGTGCAAGTTGGAAATCGATAATCAGATTTTAGAGTAGGTGATGACAAATAAATATTTAGGAATTAAATTATCATATAACAACAACATAGAAGAAGAAATAAAAGAACAAATAGTAAAAGCCAATAGGATGCAGGATGCTTGAATGACTATTTGGAAAAATAAATATTTGGGAACAGAAGTAAAATATCGTATATATAAATCTGTAGTTCGACAAATTATGACCTACACAGCAGAGATAAGACCAGAAATACGCAAAACTCGAAGATACTTACAAACCAATAAAATGAAAATACAGTGCCACCTCGATAATCCGGATCTCCATTAAACCGGATTCTTTAATAATCCGGACTTTGTAGTTGTTTGTTTATTGTCACAAGTACAACATACCTACGTTCTATTTTACTTTATGTGGTTCACGTTAAGTATGTAAACGTTTTTTTTTACGTATATGTACCTACATATTAAAATGCCTTCTAAAAGAAAACATATTACACTAACAATACAACAAAAGACCGATATATTAGAAAGACTAGTTCTTGGTGAAAGCGGAAAGGGTTGGCAAATGAATACGGAGTAGGAACATCCACAATTTCGGATATAAAAAAGAAGCAAGGGAAAATCAAAAGGTATGTAGAAGAAGAAGTTTGAATATTACCTCCAAAGTCAATGTAAACAGCTTAGGTGATATTGAGTCGCCTTGTCGGACTCCTCTTTTTGTTTTAATTGTGTTTGTTTTTTCTTCCTACAATACCTGAAATGGGGCGTTCCCATAGATGTTACTAATTAATTCTGTCTATCGGTGGTCGATTCGGCAATTGCTCAATGTATTTAGAACTGCAGTACGAAACTTTATACTACGGTAAAAGTTTGTATAAAATAAGACAAAGCAGAGCTTTTCTTTAGTGTTAATTTTTTTTACGGTTATAACAGTTTCAACAGGAACAAGCATGCTAATAAATTAAATAAAGATAGATAATTAACGCTAATTATTGCTTCCGCCTAAAAAAGAACAACGCCGCGTATACATAGTAAAATTATCGGATTCTCCCACGAATAATCGAATATGTAAACTGCATTAAAATACCGTTTCTGGTAATAAAATTGTAATTATTATAATTGTACTTAGAGTAAGAGGAAGAATAATTAATAAATTACGCTTCCTACAAACATACAACCCGGGAAAAATAAATGCAAGTAATTCGTTTATTACGGTGTAATTTAAATTAGAATTACATGATTTTTTTGCTTTTCCGAATTAATACCGGTGATCACCTCTTAAAAAAACCCAGTGTGGCTTATTAAAAACCTAATCATACCCATCGCATGTCCCCAACATATCCGACGTATAAAAATAATTGCAATCAGAAAAATTTCCAACATGTGTAGGAAATTAACAAACCCACGCAAGTGAAGTTATCGTTTTCATTAAGTCTCAAACATCCAACGACTTAATTTAGATACAGCCACCCTCGCAACTGGCAAACGCGGGGGAAGGATTGTGTGTGCGGGGGCGGACATACCCCGCTCAACAGGGTATTATGGGATAACGGTCCTCTGGGGGTAGTTTTCAAAGCGTTTTCAAAGTATGTTTGTGCATTTAGTTAGTCGGCCAGAATGGTCAGTTCGTAAGGGGGATGTTTGGAATTACGCGGTGAATAATTCGAGGGTGGATTATTGAAAGGGGTGTTTGGAAAAATTCAACTTTTATTGTTTGTTGAAAAATGTTTTTTTTTTGCATAGATAGGGCTAACATTACAAGTATAGAATTCCTAAGCAGGGAGAGTGAATGAAATTAGTTGGGCCAGGTCGGAAAGCGATATTAAATAAAAAAATGTGTCTAATTTGGACTGTTTTTTTATTCTTTTTTCATATATATATATATATATATATATATATATATATATATATATATATATATATATATATATATATTATAAATTAGATACGGTTTGATATTTTGGGGGGGCTCGTGATGTTGGGCGAATATTGTTATTACAAAAACGGTGCTTAAAAAATATATTTCAGTTAAAAACAGGAGACAGTTAAAGAAATATTTTTATTATTCGAAGACTGTTAACTGTATTAGGATTGTATATTCTTGAGTCTGTTATGTTTATTTGTAACAATAAAGATCTGTTTGCGGAGAATGATAGTAAGCACAGCTATGATATTCGAGATAAGCAAAATTTGACAGCAGATAAATGTAACTTTTTATATATTCAAAAAAACGTAAAGTGTTCCATGTTTTGTATTTATAACTCCTTCCCTGGATTTTTTAGACTTAACTTTGCGGCTTCTAGCGGCAGCAGCAGCAATATCACAGTATCGAGTAGCAGCAGCTGAAAAAGCACTCGAAAATGGCAAATGAGACTTTGGCGAAATGTCGTGCAAATTCATTGTTAGACGAACGGATTGAAATCCGGATCCTACTAAAATATTTAGTTACTGACATCCAACAAGTTTTATATTTCAATATTTTATTTATCGAATTTTTTATAATTTTTTGTGCAACGATGAGTTTTTATTCCATTGCATCACTTATTAAAAATTTTAACCCATTTATCCCGCAATGGTTTCTTATTATAAAAATAACTGTCCTATTATAATACTATAATTCGTCTAAAACAAGTTATGTGCACTAAAATTTCATTTCTTCATGCTACATAACCTTCGCTTATTCAGAAAACTTTAACCCGCTTATTTTTGGTTTGGCGAGTTTCCCCGTAGTTAATTCAAGCTGATGTCTTTCTTAATGATATCGGACTACGCCTAATTTATTGGACGCGTGGAAACAAAAAAAATATTATAGGCAAAATTTGACCTCTTAAAAAAAATGGTACAGTGCCACCTCGATAATCCGGATCTCCATTAAACGGGATTCTTTAATAATCTGGACAAACATTTCTATTGCATTGTGTACTTTATAATCCGGATTTGATAGTACTACGTAATTCGGACCTGTGTTTTTAGACATCTACTTAATTTAAACTATATGGGAAAACTGAAATCAATAGTGAGGGGATTCCCCTAACTTCCAGTCTAATACATCTGGGATTCATACAAACTGTAGGTGTAGGTGGATTTGCTTACAACGCATCGTGTATCGCATCTAAAGGTTAAGGACTTTGTAGTTGTTTGTTTGTCACGTAGTAAGTACAACATACCTACGTTCTATTTCACTTTATGTGGTTCATATAAGTATGTAAACGTTTTTTTTACGTATATGTACCTACATATTAAAATGCCTTCTAAAAGAAAACATATTACACTAACAATAAAACAAAAGTCCGACATATTAGAAAGATTAGTTCTTGGTGAAAGCGGAAGTGTTGGCAAATGAATACGGAGTAGGAACATCCACAATTTCGGATATAAAAAAGAAGCAAGGGAAAATCAAAAGGTATGTAAATATGATTTATTTTAAAGATAATTTTGGACACTTACTATGGACGTGTAACTTCTTTTAGATTTATTTCCAAATGTGATTCCGGTCCTGGCGTCAGAAAAATCTTACGAAAAGCTGAATATTCAGAAATGGGAATTCGTTTGTATACATGGTTTTATACGCAACGATCAAGGCACGTCCCAATTTCCTACGAAATTTTATCAGGCAAAGCAAAACAGTTTTACACTGAAACCTACGGGAATGATAATTTTAGAGCTAGCAGAGGTTGGATTTCTAACTTCAGAAAAAGACATGGTCTGCGTGCTTTAAAAGTTTGTGGCGAAAAACTATCCAATGATGCCGTCGATCCTTTCCTAACTTTATTCGCAGATAAGATAAAAGAATTAAACCTTGGACCTACTCAAATATACAATGCAGATGAATCAGCTCTGTATTGGAAAAGGTTGCCTGAAAAAAACGCTGGTTCGTTCTCAGGAAAAGACCGCACCAGGTCAAAAAATAAACAAAGAACGCGTTACCTTTCTAGCATGTTACAATGCTGATGGATCACAAAAATTAAAGTTGTTAGTGATAGGAAAGGCAAAAAATCCGAGGGCTTTTAAAAATGTGAACATCATCTGCCAATGCATGGAGGACTACAGCAATTTTCTTAGACTGGTTTCATCATTCTTTTATTCGTCAAGTCAAAAGTAATTTAAGAAGTCTCAACTTGCCTGAAAGAGCCCTGCTAATCGTTGATAACGCTTTGAGCCATGGAACTATAGAAGAGCTGAGTAGTGAGGATGGACAGTTTACAACATGATTTCTTCCACCAAATTGTACTGCACTTTTGCAGCCTATGGATCAGAATGACAGACTGACAAAATTATTTTATCGGAAAAGTCTTTTAGTCCATATTTTATCAAATAATGAAGAGAACCTTGTTAGGTTATTAAAAAGCATTAACCTAAAAGATACTGTATGTCTACTATGTAATTCATGGGAATAAGTCTTCCCTGAAGTCTTGAAAAAGTGCTGGCACAGAATTATGGCTTATGTGGCAGATACCAACCCAGACACTGAATATGATGCTGAAGATCTGATTCCTCTGAGTGAATTGCGGCACAATTTGTTTTCCATGAATGAAGAAATGAAAGGTAAAGCCTGAAATTTTTTTTTTAGTATTTTTTTGGTTAATTCGTAAATATTTAACAGATGTTTCAGATATGCTGAATGTTGTCACTGAGCAGAATCTCACGAACGTGGAAATATGTAATTGCCTTGAAAATGATGAAGATTTGTTACCACTGGAAGACATAGATGATACAGATGAACAACACGAGCGTGATAAGGAAGGTTCAGAGTTAAATACTAATACAAACCAGACTGTTAAGAACACTGTGAAGAATGATGAGGCAGTTCAATGTGTACATGAGATGGGCAGAAGAAAATGATATCCCTCTAAGTGATGTTCTTGTACTTCAAAGATTAAAAGAAATTGCTTTTATGACGAACCAGAGAGGGTCAAGCAAACAAAAATTACAATTTTTTTTACAAAATAAGATAACACTTGTTAAGATATGCTTCTATTTTAAATATTATTATATGTATGTACTATTTTTTAGTTGTTTCGTATTAAATGATTCGTTTTTTAATATAACTAATGTCCTGCTTCAGTAATTCGAATTATTTACTAATTCGGATCACCGCGGTTTTAACCTCTTCACGACCGAATTTATTTGGGAAAGTAGGACCAAAATACCCGATTTTTTTTATGGTATGTGTTAAATCTGCAAATAGGACTTACCAAATATGTTTTTTCAAAGTTTCAAAAAAACAAGTGTTTTCACAAAAAATAAAACATTTTAATTCTGTTCTTGACATCACCCGAATTAACTCGGGCGTTCAAAGAAATGCTAATTTGAAACCAAATTTGAGCCAAATAAAAAAGTGGCTTATCTTATCAACTAAATAGTACTAACTGTATGATATACTCTAAAGCAGGGTGTAACACAGAGCGGTACGTCACAAATAGGGCAGTAGTAGCGTGTTTCCTTTCGAACTTTTTTGCCGCGGGCATCACGCACTCTACAGCATACACCACATTGCCGAGTTGGAAATTGTTTTTTTTTTTTTTTTCGGTTGCCGGGATACACTCAGGGAAATGACGACCTGTCAGTCTAAGTGGTGTAGGTTGGCTTGAAGGTCGTCCTTTTCTAGAAGAAAATTCCGTGCGGTGATATTTTTCCATGATCTGTTTAATTAGATCCAACCTATAAACTAGTGCTGACTTTGTTCCTCCAGTTTTTCGATATAACACAAAAGAGTTCCACAGTGCTAAATCTAATAAATGAAAAAATATTTTTTTGTAATACTTTTTTCCACGCTTTCTTGGAAGGTTGTAGTCTGCTAAGTGTTGATCCACCCGATCAACACCGCCCATGGTATCGTTATAATCGATGACAACTTTCGGCTTTATTATAATCTCTCTTGGTTTTTCTACCTCTACACAGGTGTTCGTATGAATGGTTGAAATCAAAGAAACATCTTTCTTGTCTTTCCACTTTAGGACACAAACTTTACCTCTTTGAAAGGCTACAACTTCTCCTTTTTTCAGCTTCTTTTTTTTTAGCTCTGAAGGAACTTCTTTCCGTGTTAATTTTAGTGTTCCATAAACGTCGGTTTTCTTTGTAATAAGTAAATCCGCAAGCTGGGGGGAGTTATAAAAATTATCCATCGTTATGCAATAGCCCTTCTCTAACAATGGCTTAGACAGCGTCATGACAACTTGCGACGAAATTGGTAGATTTTCATAGTCTTTGTCAAGGTTGGTTTGTTTTCCAGTGTAGATGATAAAATTCCATACATAACCACTTTTAGATTCACACAGTAAATAGGTTTTTATACCAAATCGAGCTCTTTTTAGTGGAATGTATTGGATCCAACCAAGTCTACCCTTATATAAAAGGAGACTTTCGTCAATAGACAGGTTTTTTTTTTTTCAGGTACGACCAGTTCTTGAAACTTGCTAACCAATTTTTCGTATACTGGCCATATTTTATTAAGTTTTGGGTTTGGATGAGTTACTTCATCAAATTCATCATTATTAGAAAAATGGATGTTTTGATGGATAGCCTCAAATCTATTTCTGCTCATACAACTGGCAAAAAAGGGCGTCACCAAAAGAGGATCGGTTGACCAGTATTGACGCAATTCTGGTTTTTTTATAACGCTTTGTAAAATTGTCAATCCTAAAAAGACTCTAATTTCTTCGCTAGTCACAGGGTACCATATTTTTCCTCTTTTTTTTTGCTCAGCATACCTGTTGGTTTTGTTACTATATGGCCAACCAGATCGTCGTCAACGAACTGTTCAAAAAAAATCCAACATGTTCCAATCATTGCAGGATACACAATTTATAGACGGTACAGCCGTAAAAGGGAATGATGGTGGGGCTGGGGAATCAGGTTGCAATTCAAACCAATCACGTGCTTCAAGTAAATCCGCCGAATTATCTGAATTCGAGCTACTACTTGAAATATTGCCGTAAGATGTATCAGAGCCACTTTCGTCTATTGGTTCGTCAACTTCTGACTCATCTGACAGATCATAATCGTGCCTGTCCATGATATACTAAGTACTTGGGTTTCAGCTACTAAAATGTAAATAACAGGTATAATAAATGTATTTACTTATTGTAGACAAAAACTCACGTAAAATTTAATTCACAGAAGCAGCGCAACAAAACTTATCAAGTCGCAACACAAACTAAATTTACCCGCTGGCAGCTTATTTTGCCTCAAGATCAAATAAACAGTCGCAAAAATCCGACAAGACCCGAGGGTTTGAGTTAAATGTGTAAAAATGCGTATTCCCCGCTTTTTCCGAGACAGTTCGGGTGATGGCGCATAACATCCATAAAAATTAGAGATGCCCGAGTTAGGCCCGGGCATAGGAAAATCGAAACGTTGACCGTGCCCGAGTTATCTCGGGTACAGTCGTTAAGCGGTTAATTAGTCCGGATTATAGAGGTCGCACTGTATATTGAAATGATTGTAGTCCTTAAATTATGGCATAAATTAAAATACCTTTCTAAGCTATTCTGACTTTATATTTTTTCTCATTCCCAACTTAGTTAATTTTTTCTCATGTTCATCTCGAAATTGATATTATTTTCAAATAAAATCGAATTAATTTGGTTTGTGCATGCATGCACACCTAACTTAACATACTTTTTTATATAATATATTTTGGAAACTTTTCCTATGAAATATTATGAGAGGATTGTATGTGGATTTCCTTGTGTTTTTCAGTTGATTAACAGACGGAAAAGCTTAATTTTTATGGATAATTGGTATTAAATAAGTAAACATTCAAGAAAATGACATTGACATGACGTATGTCGAAACTCTTGGGCTAGTTCACGTTGTTCTCTACAACCGACGAACAGCGACGAGATTTTTTAGTAACTTGGCTGTAATCATTTGGATAACATAAGGAATAAGCAGTGATGATACTAGTGAATCAAGTCGGAAAAAAGTTTTCTGCTAGCGCGCTCTCTCGCAAAAAAACCTAAACAATAATTCTGTAGTCCACGCTAGCGGGCTTCGGGCACCGCTAGTCTTTCATAAATAATTATCTATCTGAGCTGTACGCAGGTTAAGCATTTCCAAAAATCCAGAATGGTAAATAAATTGAAATTATCAGTAAATTCAGATCAGCAAAATCAGAAATGATTTCTCATTTGCAGTCCTGCTTGATATAATCAATAAAATTTAATTGCTTTGACGGTGTAAGTCGTTTCTGGACTTGTACACAACTAAATATAAAACAAGGATATTCTAAAATAATTTTAATTAGAGGTTAGCGACTATGTTTCGATTATGAATTGTTTAACTTCTAGAGCGCCCCTGGAACGTACCAAAATTGACCGCTTTTCACATTCTAATTTTCATAACTTCGTGATGCCATGGAAACTAAAGAAACCTTGCTTTCTATGCAGGTTTTGATTCAGCGATGTAAAGACGTCAATTGTGACGTATATTTGTACCTGATCGACTATCAAAAGGCCTTTGATAGAATCCAACATCACAAAATGGTCGGAATTCTGAAAGACCTTGGACTAAATGGAAAGAATATGCGGATTATTGGCAACCTCTTCTGGACCCAGATGGCATTTATTAAAGGAAAAGGGGAGCGCTCAGAAGCAATATCGGTTACCAAACACTGCACGGATGCGGAATATGGTAATTTTTTCGTCTAAGACACCGTTAGAACTTTGTCCAGTGTTTTTGACTTGTTCTTACCGCACTCATTGTAGTGCTAATAGATCGTGGATTTGGCGGAAAACGATGTTATAAATGGCGTACTCTGTTTATTCTTTTTCGTGTCTGGGGAAGCTACATATATGTAAATGGTACCATGCGGCTAATAATACGACACAATATCGTGAGATGCGGAGCTCAAGACTCTCTCTAGACTACTCACAGACATTATAAAAGGAAACCAGATAGCAATTATTATCATATTTGTTTATTTGGCAATAGCAAAACTACAAAAACGGAATTTAATTATACAGACACTATTCTAAAATTAGTACAATAAAATACGCTCTTTTTCCTACCGAGCAGTTTTGCAAAATACTGAAAACAGAGAGTAAATACTGTAACTCGCCCTACAAGATAGCTTTTCGAATTCACCTCGTAATTCCTAAATGATTTCTTCAACTCCGAGAATGCCGTTTGTTCTTTGTGCGGAGCAGTAGTGACGTAGTAGTAGGAACTCGATGTTCATTTATTTCCCACGGTATCTTTGTTACTGGCGAGCATCTTCGAAGTGTAGGACCGTGTTATTACGTAAGGAAACAATGTTAAGACGGTCATAGACGGCGAGACGTGGCGACCAATCGGATAAAATTTATGAATTAAGAGTCTTTGCTGTTCGTCGGATTGGAGACCCAGAACCCACATAACCTTTATTACTTGGAACACACACGATTTGTGTTCTAATTCCTCCCAGAGCGGTGCATGCAAGGAATTCACGTCACGATAATACTTCACATCCCCATATAAGCACTCTTTTATGTGGAGAACCTCATCTCTTTGGAAGGGAAGGGATGGACTGTGTTTTCCATCGAATACAATTTATAGCGATTCAAGACTAATCAGTTCTTCCGCACACGAGGGACAAACATGGAAAAACTATACACAACACAATCCGCAACAAAGATCTACAAGAACTAAAGAAGATCCAAAAACGATCCAAATGAACCAGAACTACAGTCCCTGGCCAAATTATTAGACGCACTGTATTTTTTTTAGTAATTTTATGTTTCTTAAGAGTTTTTATGCAATAATGGTATATTTAAACTACAATATTATTGATTTTTATTTAAAAGAATTGTTGTAGACTACATATTTGTATTTATTTTTAACATATGGCAACACTGTGTTGAAAAAGTGATACATGAACGTAAACAAGTACAAACCTGTATCAGTCGCGATCGGAATCGAGTCAGGTACGGGCGTGTTTCTGTGGCTTTATGGACTGTGATTGTTTGTTTAACAGTTTTATACTACTCAGTTATTAGTTTATTTTGTATGCAGTGTTTTAAAAAAGTAATTGGACTATTTTCATTATGGGTAGAAAAGGCGATCTTTCACCACGTAAAAAAGCTGAAGTGAAGGCCCTTGTGATTGCGAAAACAATTACAAATCGAGAAATATCACGAAGATTGGAGGTTTCTGAAGCTAGTGTACGACGCATAAAAAAGAAAATTGAGTCAGGGAAGGAATTAAGCCCGAAAAGAAAGAAAAGATGCGGTAGAAAACCAATTTTCACTCCACGGTCAGAGAGATGTTTGAAGAAAATTTGTGTAGAAAGCAGATTTACTACCACAAAGGTAATAAAATCACAACTCCAGGATGCTAGCGTAAATGCTTCTGAGCGCACTGTTCGAAGAAAATTGAAAGAATTAGATTTTAAGGCCTGTCGCCCCGCCAGGAAGCCCAAGTTAACAGTTGCAATGAAAGCAAAGCGCCTGAAGTGGGCCAGACAATGGCAAGACAAAGATGTGGACTTCTGGAGATCGGTAAGATACAGCAATTTAATCAATAATTGATACATTATTATCATTTTCAGTTAAATAAAGCAAATAAACATGGAAGTTTATATATTTTTCCTATTTTTGACAGGTCTGCTTCAGTGACGAAAGCACATTCGAAATTTTGCAGAATAAAGCTCAGTATGTGCGTCGTCGTTACGGAGAAAAGTTTCATCCTGATTGTGTCGTCCCGACGGTTAAACATCCCACCAAAGTGATGATTTGGTCAGTCATCAGCGGCAAGGGCACTGGACGTCTGTACGTCGTCAAAGGAATAATGAGGCAAGATCAGTACAAAGAAGTATTACAAAATCGGTTGATTCCGCAGCTCAGAGAATGGTTTCCAAATGGGGAACCATTCACTTTCATGCAAGATGGAGCTCCCTGCCACACTGCTCGGTCTGTTAAAGCTTTTTTGGCAGAAAAAATATCCCTCTGTTGGAATGGCCGGGTATGAACCCCATTGAAAATGTGTGGGAGCTGATGAAAAGAGAAGTGGCTAAATATGTGATTACCAACAAAACCCAGCTCCTAGAAAAGATTATTCATGTGTGGAATCATCATCCTCAAATGCAGGAGACAGTACAATCTTGCATTGATAGCATGCCGCGCAGAATTAAAGCTTTGATAGCGGCTAAAGGTGGCTCAACTAAATATTGACTTTTACTAAGATTAATTTCACTTTTCTTTAAAACTTAATAAACTTATGCTTTTCTAAATTAATGCTGTTTTATTTATGTCAAATAAATAGGTAATTGATTGGATAATATAAAAATAAAAAACAAATCAATTTAAAATAATAAAACGGTACAATATCACTCGGTAATTAATATTTTACATGAAATCTTGCAGTGCGTCTAATAATTTGGCCAGGGACTGTAGAAGACAATAATGCAATAAACACGTAGATGCACGGCAGCAGACTGGTAAAAACGGACGAACTCAGTAAACCTTGCGGTAGGAGAACTAGGGCAGACCTCCGAAAAGGTAGAAGGAATGCTGGATAAAAGTATGCAGTATGCCTACTTATATGACACACCATATAAGAAACAAGAAGAAGAAGACATTTTTGATATGAAACTGCTTTACGAGGTTGCAGTACTCGCTAAATCACCTCGTGCATTCAAATCACTCAAGATGATTCACATCCACGCCACTGTCCTGTGTAAAATATCAATAAATCTTGACTTCAGGGTTTCGTTTTTCGCCGTTCCTACGCTCTTTACCGTTTACTTTTCGATTTGTGATTTGTCATGACCTTTATCCTTTTCAACCCCTATTCAACGACGATTATTATGCAAATATACGACCGAAAAGTAACGTCAATTGGCTTTAAATGAATGTTAACTAAACAGAAACTTATTTTATTCTGTTGATATTATATTACAGTACATTAATATGGACAATATGATCCAAATTCTCTTTTAAAATGATAATTTGTGATCTACAAATACGTCAGGCAAAAGATTCTCAATTTTACTCGTATCGTAAACTATACTCTATTTATTTGAAACTGATAGTATTAAAAACGTCACTGGACTGACCGGCGCGGCGGTTCTACAACAGAGGCGTTCTATCTATTCCCAGGTATTTTCCCGGGTAACAATGCTCTTTTGTAACGAAGTTTTATTGCCGATCAAATCATTTTATTTACATACCTTCCTGTTGCTCCAACTAGAAATACATATTTAGAGCAGCATGCCGAAGCGTCAAACCAGTTAGTGAAAAGTCAGTTAGTGTGTTAATAAACTGTCTTCTCCAGAGAACGTCAAAAGTTTGGTCAGCTAACCCATAATGAAAAGGGTATAGTTAAAAATGTATTTGACTACGTTAAAAACGACCAAAATTGTGATTTAAGTGTGTACCGTAATGAGCGGAGTTGGTAAAGCCGCAGTTAACAGAATTTTAAGAGAAGAAAAGGAGGGGGTATTGACTCTCCAAAAAAGAGACCAGGCAGAAAAGTACTACTGACAGACAACACAAAACAAGCAGTAGGGCGTATTGTTCATGACTTTTTTATGGAAAAAAGAATTTCACCTTTGGATATGATCTTGCCTGTTGCGACAAACCATCCAGAAATACCGAAAATGAGTAGAGTAAAACTATGGTGTGTTGTAAAAGGTATGAATTTTTATTGGAAAAGGTGTGGCAGAAAATGTTTATTGATAGAAACTGGAAAAATTGTACACTGGAGAAGAGACTATTTAAGGAAAGTTAAAAAAGCTCGTTCTGAAGGAAAAAGGATATATTACTTAGATGAGACGTGAATAAATGAAGGGTACACAGTCAAGAAATTTTGGCAAAATGGGAATAACAAAATTGTCGCCAAGCATTCTGTTGTAGCCTTCCACTGTTTTCCGCTGCCACCAATGTTGTAGCCGACCGTTCTTTTACTGGTTTAGTAGGTCGATCAAAAATAAAACACTTCCAACTCTATTAAGAAAATTTCACATTTATCATCTCAGTATGATTGTAATGCTCTCGTTGCTTGCAAAAAATAATATTTAAAACTTGGTACTTTATTAATTAATTCATAAATAAGAATGTTACTGTAATAATGCAATACTAATATTAATACTAATAATGTCACTAATAATGATAATATTAATAATGTAATGTTAATGTTCTCTCTAGCTGACCGCCTATTATTTTATACTTTTGCTCTCTAAAATTTACCATAGGCGTAGTCTTAAGTACCTGAACCTGAACTAACAAATATTTACTTATTATGGTAATGATAAATAAGTCTGACGTCTTCTTGGCGCCATCAAGAAGTTTACAAGGGAAACTATCAATTGAGCCATTAGTAAGTGTACATAGTAGATCTTTTATTGAGAATTGATTATTTTTAAACTATGACTTGTAATAAAGTCATAGGCGTAGCTAAAGGGCAAAACAATATAATAATAAAAATAGTTGGTTTACAACAATTCAGTGAAGATCTTTCTACTGGTCTTAAACCGCCATCTGGTAAGGTTTATTATTACGCATATTGGAAGCGAAAGTAGTATAGTAGACGGAGGTTTTTTAACATTCGTATCCATGAAAATAGGAGATTATCACGAAGATATGAATTCCGATGTATTTGTTTCGTCATCGACGAAATGGCAAAAAACGTAATATTACTGTTTATCGCCTGCAACTATCGTTGCGAGCTCAATCCGACAGAATTTATATGGGTATAGGTTAAAGGTGATGTCGCCAGGAACAATACGACCTAAAAATTAGCAGACGTACAAAATCTTTTTCAGAATGCCATATCTATGTTAATATTTCCACAGAAAATTGGCGAAAATGCGTCGAGCATGTATCGAGGGTTGAAGATAAAACGTGGAGAGTGGATGCCATTGTTGAACCTCTAATTATATATGTAAATTCAAATGAGTCGGACAATGACAGTTTCGCAAGCATTTTTTAATTAATAATGTTTCATTATAAAATGCTACTTTTTTCTAATAAATGTTTAAACATTATAAAACTATTTCATTCATACTATTCGCAGATAATACGTATACGCCCAGGCGCACCATCAGTGGCCAGAACTATTTCAGACTATTTAGCCCCGAACAACAAAAAAAAAGGGTCGTTGTTTTCCTATTGTATTTAAACATAGGAGATTGCAAATATTAGACCGATGCCAGATGGTATTCCACTGCTTGATGCTAATTTGCATAGTTCTAGATGATCTATTGTTATCACTTTCAAATAAATAGAGTATAGGACGAATCATAGGACCTGTCAGTGTAAAGAACCACCTCGTGCCGGATCGATGCCAATTAGCATGATGACGCCATTGTGAATCAGTCTCAGAAAAATCATACCACTCTTTTGTGTGTTAAAACGTCAACAATGTTGCAATCTTATCGTCAATTACTCCCAAACTCGCTTTTCATATCAAGATATGATATCAAAATCAAGAATTCAAAAAAACTCTAACACTAAAACTTTTGTGTCTCTTACGATTTTTGTTTTCTAGTCTCGTACATAAAAATAAACTTAGTGGGGCCTCGTAGAGGGTAAAGAACTTTACATATTAGACACATCTGTCTAAGTTAGAAAAATCTCCCGAGATATCTTTCGCATCTGTCCTAGAGTAAATCTCCCTCCCCCTATTAGAAATCTAGGGAGAGTTCTCGCGAAGAAACGGTTACTATAACGGAAAAGACGACGAAAAAAATTGTTTATAGGTTATCGCGGTTACGAGGTTGATTTTTAAAGTTCCTACGTAGCCATGAAAATTACGTCATTCCAGAAATGTTTGGTTGTCAAATCACTGTTGCTGTGTTAAATACTTGGACGCAATTTTGTCACTTTTCAAGCAAGTCTTAACGTTACGACAAACCAGACACTCGAAAAGTTCCCGAAGGAGATGCTCGAGTATTTTAGGGGCTGGCTGTTATTTAGAACTAGAAACATACTTATGGGGTCTATTTTCTACAATATACCCTAAGGAAAACTATCTATAATGACTATAGTGAAAAACCTATTTATTTTTATAATAGGTTACTGATGAAAATGACAGATTTATGTGACGTAAAGCTATGATGCATTTGATTAGTTACAAAAAAAAGGTTGTGAGCTTAATATTTTTGCTTGAAAGTGAACCTTTAATATCTTTTGGAAACCGTATACAACATATTTTAGTTATGTCTATATTTATTTTTGTCTTCCGCATCTCCTTCATTGCCATCCGAATAAATTTCGTTAAAAATAACTCTGCGTAGGTGGAGCAAATGCAGTTTCTTTCAAAATACAGGAAAAAATCTTTGTAAAATACGTAAAAAATGGACAGATTTTTTAAAAATAATATAGATCAAGAGGGCGACCCGAAATTTTGACCTGTCGACTAATCGTCTGCCTAGTTGTTCATTCTGTCCACAAAAAAATCAATAAATTTAGTTTGTTCTTGATAAAATAAGAAAGAATCTATAAAAGGCTTTAGTTAATAAAATATCATGAGGGCAGACGCCTCGCTTGTATCCGAACAAGCCAAGGCATTATCAAAGTTTAAAAAAAAAATCGAAATTCTGATAGTATAGCTATTGTAGGTTCAAATTCGTACCGGATGACTGAAATTATTACTTTTTTTGTGTTTTTTTCGACCTGTATAAATCGAATTTGCCATTCTCGAGGCCCCATAGTGTTCGGACCGAGCACTAATTTATTCGATTCTTTTTGAATTTATACTAGAATTTAAAAGTATTTTTTTTATTTGAAATTTCTAGTAAACGCTTTAAAAATCTAGCAAATACTTAATTTTAAGTAAATACTTTAAAATTTTTTTTTTTTTAATTTATTTTAGTAGTAGTATTCACAATACTTTTCAATTTATATTTTATTTATTATTTATTTTTATTTATTTATATTATTGTTCCTTTTCTAAACATATTTATATTTGTTTCACTCTTTATGTTGTTCGGCATCATATTGTATAAGGTCAGGCCTTTTGAAAATAGAGATTTTTGCATTGCACTGGTATCTGCACGTTGCGGTCTAAAATCTAATGCGTTCCTCAGGCTGTACGGTTGAACATCCCCAACATATCTTATTTGTTCAATCAAGTATTCCGGTGCATTTCCCATTTTCATTTTCTGGATAAAACATACTGTATTTAGCTGCAGTCTTTGCTTTACATTTAGCTATTTCAGTGCATCTAGGATATATCTTATTGATATGAAACGATTGCATTTCAAAATAGAGCGCATAGCCTTGTTCTGGAGTTTTTGTAGCCTTGCCTGTTGTTGGTCTGAACAGCATGTGAATAACACAGTTGATCCATATTCAAAATAAGGTTTTATCATGGTGTTGTATATATTTATTGCAGTTAATATTGTTACTTTACTTCTTAAACGTTTGAAAAACCCGATTTTTTTCCCTATTTTTTTACATATATATTCGACATGTTCTTTAAAGTTCAAATCCCTGTCTATGAGGAAACCCAGGTATTTTATATTACTTACTTTTTCTATTATTACATTATTTATTTTGAATGCTCTGTCAGTATTCATATCAATTTCCATTAATTTTGTCTTGTTTTCATTTAATTTTAACTTATTCATTTTTAACCATTTGTTAATGTTATCCATATCATTTTTTAAATTTTCATGACATATCTCCTCTGTTGCTGCTTCTGTGAAAATTAATGTATCATCTGCATACAATACAATTTCACATTTTTTTAATACATTTTCCATGTCATTTATATATATTACAAAGAGAAGAGCTCCCAAAATTGAGCCCTGTGGTACTCCAAAATCGTTTTCTATTGCATTTGATATTTCGTTATTGATATTTGTGAATTGTTTACGATTTGTCAGATAGGACTGAAACCATTTTAGCTCTGTGTTTTGAATACCGCATCTAGTAAGTTTTTGCAATAGAATATCCCTATCTATAGTTTCAAATGCTCTTTTGAAGTCAAGGAAAATTGCTAATATTTTATTTTTTATCTTTTTACATTTCCATCTGTTTATAACATAATTGATTGCTGTTTCACGTGAATATTTCTTCCTAAATCTTGATTGAAACTTTGATAGCAGTCTGTGTTGTTCCATGTCTTCTGCCAATTGATTTTTTACTATTTTTTCAATAACTTTTTCACATATTTTTTAAAGTGTTAATTGGTCTGTATTCTTCACATTTTAATGTATGTTTTACTTTTTGGATAAGAAATATCATTGATTCCTTCCAGTTATTTGGAAACAACCCTGTCTCTAGTGACTTATTTATAATATTCAGTATAATATTTCCTGCTATGCCCCAATTATCTAGAATTATGTTACTTGATAGTTTTGTATAGTCTGGTTTTTTCTTAATATTCTTAAAAATAGTTTTCAGTTCTTGTAGATTTACTGCACGAAATTTGAATTTAGTGTCAATCTCAGGTATTTCATTTCGTATTGTATATCTTCGATGGAGCATCTGATTTCATTTATGCTATTTCAATTTCAAAATTCATCTAAAGTTTTTTTTAACAGTGTAACCTAATAATAATAATTTTAGTTATCCGGTATGAATTTTAGGTAGAACCTATAATAGCGCCTATACTACACTCCTGGACAAAATTAACGCAACAATATATTAAATCATACAAATCTCTATAATGAATTAATTTTAATAATTTTTTTATGAACATTGATTGCACTAAAAGTTAGAAAAAACTTATTCGGATACTGAATTAGCTACCAAATTTCTCTATAAGATTCGAATTAAAATTATTCTTAAGACCTAATAACAAAATCGTTGAAATTACGTAATAATGAAAAAAATAAACTGGGACACTAGTAGCAAAATTAATGGTGTAACTGGGACACTAGTAGCGTGTGTTGCCTCCTCTACTTCGGATGACAGCGTTTATGCGCCTAGGCATGCTTCTAATTAAATTTTGGATAAAATCTTAAGGAATTTACTCCCATTCTGTGAAAATTGCATTTTCAAGTTCCCTCAGGTTTCTAGGTGCAGGTATATGACACATTTTTCTTAAGGTGATCCCATACATGTTCTATCGGATTCAGATCCGGGCTTTTTGGTGGCCATTGCATAATCGGTATATCAACTTGATTAAGATAATCGAGTACCACCCTAGCCACGTGAGGTTGAGTGTTGTCTTGGATAAACAGGAAATTGGGCCCCAGAAAATGACCGAAAGGCATCACATGTTCTAATACAATATTGTCAAGATAGTAGTCAGCATTCATGGATCTCGTACGAACAGGAACTAACTCTGTGCGAGCATCAAAGCAGATGCCAACCCAGAACATATCAGAGCCACCGACGAATGGAATCCTTGCAGAGATATTGCAAGGAGCAAACCTCTCTCCTGGTCTTCGCCATACTCGCTCACGACCATCTGGATGTTTTAGACTAACCCTAGTTTCATCTGTGAAGAAAACTTGTTTCCAATCATCCACAGACCAGTTTTCGTGATTTCGAGCAAAACGTAACCTGGCAACTCTGTTCTCTCTAGTAAGCAAGGGCGCAGTGGCTGGTCTCCTACTGTTTAATCCAGCTTCCTTTAACCGTCTTCTAACTGTTTTAGAAGAAATTGTGACATTGCGAACAGCTTCGAGTTCGTTTCTTATTATAGAACTAGTGACAGTCCTGTTTCTTAAAGCATATTGTCTTATAAAACGTTCATCTAGGTCGCTAGTGCATCGTTTTCGCCCTTGCCCTAGCCTTCTAGAATAAGTTCCTACTTCATTCATCTAGGTCGCTAGTGCATCGTTTTCGCCCTTGCCCTAGCCTTCTAGAATAAGTTCCTACTTCATTCAAGTGTCTTACCATACGACTTATTGTGGAACGATGTTTGCCTAACAAATTGGCAACATAACTCTGACAATATCCCTCGTCCAATAAAACTGAGGCTCGCACTACCTCCTGTTCAGTTAAATTCCTTATTCGATTCATTTATCTAATTCTTCGGGGTCAAAAATAAAACAGTCTACCACAAAAACGTATTACTTTGAAAAAGGGAATAATTTATAAGCTTACTTTTAAAGAAAATCTATCGCATTATTACAGAAAATTGTTTATCTTCTAAAAAATTCTTTAAAACTGTAAATCTAAACGAATTGTTTTGATTTCTGTCATGAACAACGAAACAAAATATGCATAGCCTACTATTCAAATACTCGATAAACTTTAAAACTGACATAAGAAAAAGATAAATTAATTTTCAGATTGTTGCGTTAATTTTGTCCAGGAGTGTATCAGAATTTCAATTTTTTCGAACATTTTCGAACTTCGGAAATGTCTTTGTCTCGTTCGGGTAGAATCGAGGCGTTTGCCATCGTGGGATCTCATTAATTAAGGCCTAAATTTTTCAAAAATAACATGAGCAGACGTATAGGACCCAAAAAACGTGGGATTTACGGTCTTATTTATTCAAAAACTCGAAAAAAAACGACCGTTTTTGGCTGGAAAAAAAAGCGGGTCCAGTTTCGTCCTCCGGTACTGCTAGCGTCTGTCTTTTCCAAGTTCCCTCTTACTTCATCAAGAACAAACAATTTATTGATTTTATATGGTTAATTTTTGGATCGACGTTCTTTGCGCCCTAAAGCTGAGTCCGATCTCGGCGGCGCCTTCCCTTTGGGGCGCTCGACTTTTTTAGTGACAACAAATATTATGGTACTTGATTCAAGTGGTTAAACGATAGTCCATTTTCGGGTGTAGCATTTTGGCCCTTATTTGAGCATTCAAAGGCATGGGGGCCGCAAACGGTTTTTATTCGACTCCCGGTAGAATGAACAATTAGGCAGACGCACAGTGATTCGGCATGAACATGCTAGCGGGACAATATTCATGACGTAATTTCCAGGAACCACTGATAACGACTTGTAAACAACCCCCCCCCCCCATTTAACGAATTCCAAGAATTAATTTGTTTATCACCTCATAAAGGTATCTTATCAGGGGGTCAAAGTAACCCTTATAAGAGAGGTCATTTTCATTTGCAAATCAGTTGGATTTTATGCACACTTGTGATAACATATTTTAAAATTGGTAGCAAAGTGAAACGAGTTTTTTGTGATGGAATATTCTGTTGAAGGTATGTACTCTATTATGACTTATATTTTTTATAAAAAAAATATGTATACTTTTGGTGTAATATCAATTTGTAAATGTATAGATAAATCCAGCAAATTTTACATTAATTGTAAACTTTATAAGTAGCAACTTTTTTTATCCACATATATCCACCTAGATTTTTCTATATGTAATACCTACAACATTCAGGCACAGATTCATATATATTATAGACCCCGAAAAGGCCTGAAAGTAAAATTATTTTATTTTTTTCAGAACGAGTCGTGACTATGACGAAAATGGAGTTTTTTGAAGAATGGCTAAAACATGACAAAACTGAACGAAACAGTGGCATTTTTTATTATATAAGTGAAAAATTCAATATGTCTGATGTTTCTGACGATTCTCTAAAACGACTCAAAATGAAAATATCAAGCCTTTCAGCAAAATTCAATCAAAAGTGGACTTCTTTAAAGTGTAACAAAGAAATGTTTCTAATCAAACATAAAAATTGGTTAGAGGGATCCGGAATCGAAATAAAGATGTGTGTTAACCAGCCGTGCACTTCAACATCATCAGCGGCTCTTTCCGTAGGGCGACCCAGAAAATCATTTGAAGACTCATCAACGAAAACGAAGAGACGGAGAGTAGAAGATCTTTTGGAATCGCAAAGTGCAAGTGAGCTTATTACAGCAGCTGACTTAGCTACTCGAAAAGAAGGGCATCGAAGTGTTGCTAAACAGATCCATAACGTCGCGGTCAGTGAAACTAGAGAAAAGAATAAGTTTTCTGAACAAAGTCGGCAGTTAACACCAGACGAAGCTTCAGCTTATTATGTGGACTCGAAATCGACTTCTCATTCATATAAACAAACAAGAAAATGGTCAATGAAAGCGGGACATCAAGTGTATCCATCGTTTTATAGTTTAGGTAAGTCCAAAGCTTCTTGTTGTCCTTCTGACGAATATATTTCTGTGATTGAATCTCGAGCTGAAATTAAACTTCACGCGATTTTGGATAAAACGGCTGAACGATTAGTTAAAGCTCAGACGGAAGTCATTAGAAGTGTGTTACCTCGTTCATATTATACGTTGGTAAGCAAATGGGGCTGTGATGGGAGTTCGGGGCATAGCACGTATAAGCAGAAATTTGAGAACACTAACGCTACAGACGAATTTTTGTTCGTATACTCATTTGTCCCTTTGAGACTGCTTGATGGCGAAACTGTGATCTGGCAAAATCCAAGACCTTCCTCTACTTTATATTGCCGTCCTATTAAGTTTATTTTTGCCAAGGAGACCAAAGAGTTTACGAAAGAAGAAACTTCTAAAATTTTAGATGAAGTAAGTCAGCTTCTTCCAACATTATGTAACGTTGCTGGATCTCAAATCTCTGTTAAACACGATTTGTTGTTGACAATGACTGATGGCAAAGTGTGCAATGCCTTAACAGACACAAGTTCAACACAAAAGTGTTATATTTGCGGTGCCACCCCGTCTACTATGAACGAGGAGTCAAAGAAATATCCCAGCAACGAAGAACGCCTTGCATTTGGTTTATCTACTTTACATGCATGGATCCGCACGTTTGAATGTTTGCTTCACATCAGCTATCGTTTAGAAATAAAAAAGTGGCAAGTCAGGGGAGATAACGACAAAGCTATTGTGAAGCAACGCTCACAAGAGATACAAAAAGTGTTTAAAGATCGTATGGGTCTCATTGTAGATAAACCAAAACCTGGGTATGGTAACACAAACGATGGAAACACAGCACGTAGATTTTTTTCCAAAGCTGAATTGAGCAGCGTAATTACAGGATTAGATGTAAACCTTATTCGTAGATTTCATGTAATTTTAAGAACTTTGTCATCGGGATATGACATAAATTATATAGAATTCGAAAAGTTTTGTGTTGATACTAGAAAAATTATACCTTGATCTGTATTCGTGGTATTCCATGCCCGTTACTGTGCATAAAATTCTTGTACACAGCGCGGAAGTTATAAAGTCTTTTCTTCTTCCCATTGGATAACTCTTCGAAGAAGCCCAGGAGGCAAGAAATAAAGACTGTCGTAGATTCCGTGAACGGCACACCAGGAAGCGGTCACGTATTGCCACAAATACAGATCTTTTGAGAATGCTTTTAATTACGTCTGATCCTGTTATCAACTCGTATAGAGAATTACCGCGAAGAAAATTTACTTCTTTGCCATCGGAGGTTCTGCAGTTGATTATCCCACCTTCATTGCCATCCGAAACACCATCAGTAAGTCATCATCACGAATTAAATGAGGAGGATTATTTACTCTCTGAATATTCTACTGAATGGGAGAGCGGTGATGACCACTCATCTAATGGTGATTAGTAGGTTTAAGTATTTTTTTTTATTGTAATTATTATTCTTATTTTATTGTGTGTTGTAGTTGCTTATAATTCATGCCTTAGTATATAAGTTATTTAAAATTATATTTATTTTACTTATACACATTGTTATTGTAAATAATTGATATATAGGTACTGTTATTGTACTAATTTATTTTAAAAGAAATAATATTTTGTAAATTAATAAATGTGGGTACTATCATTATGATTTTTATTTTTTTCCTAGAAATTTCTTTGTAAACAAACATGATTGTGCTTTTCACACATAATGAGTAGGTAGACGTATGTAGCTAATTAAAGAACAATTAGCGACAATAGTGAACAAATGAGACACATTAGTAAACCACTTCCGTCTTGCAGCTACATATTTCGATTAATACACATACAGTACACATTTTTCAACTTTTTTTTTCTTAAAATAGCTTAAGATACCTAGAATATACATAAACAATTGAAATAAGTGAAGAAATAATATTGTCCCGCTAGCTTGTACTAGTCGAGACACTGTGAGACGGTTAGTCGACAAGTTAAAATTTCGAGTAGCCTTCTTGATCTAATAGAAAACGACCATACGCATTAAAAAAAAAAACAGTCGATCTGCGAACGAATAAACGAACGATATCAGCTTATTTAAATATCTTTATCTATGCATATATGCACGTGTGACCCTGATTATAAACATGGAGGACATACAAACAATTTCCGACAATTAGGTAACGGCTGCTTTTTCTATTATACAATAAGATCCTTTTATGGGACTTTTACAATACGGGGGGCATCTATGAAGTTTTTCACTAATAGATTTAGAAGTTTTTTACGAGGGCCGTCCAATAATTAACGACACAAAGAGCAATAGTGGGAAAACTACTAAATATTTTTAAATGAAACTTACCGAAGGGCAAGTTGGCAACCTTGGCCACCGATTCAATCAGCTATTTGGAAAAAAGTAAACACAACCTAATTTGTTTATTTCAAAATGTCAGCTCTGCTCGAAACGTGTACGCCGGAAGATCAGTGATAAGATTTTTGTAATCCTAAGGCGTGAAACCGGCCGAAATTTACTCGAGAATATTGAAACAATATGGTGGAACGTGTGTAAGCCGCAGAAACGTGTATAAGTGGATTGAACAGTTCAATTCAGGAACCGATCTTCATCGCTCAGAAAGACCAGCTGGAGTTTCGACCAACAAGTTGCAAAATCGTGTAAATGACCTTATCGGGGATGACAGACGTATACGAATTGCGACAATTGCTGAAATGTGAATTCATCATTTCGAATCTAAATCTAAACGACAAAGTCTTGAGCGAAAACACCCGAATTTTGTCGCAAAGAATTCAAAACCTACACGCCTCTTGGTAAAGTGATTTTAACGGTAGTCTGGGACTCACAAGGCTTAATTTATTGTAATTATTTAGAAAATCAACGTACCGTGAACAGTGAGTACTATTCAAACATGATTCCCCAGAAAGTAAAAGGCGCGATAAGAAAAATACGCCAGCTTTCTCTCAAAAGGTGTGAATCTGCGGCATGATAACAACCGTCTTTATACAGCTCAGAAAACGCGACAGACGATGGAAAAGTTGGGTTGGGAGGTGTTGCCATACCCACCTTATAGTTCTGACTTAGCACTGTCCGTTTTTTATCTGTTCGTCCCGCTCAAAGGGTTTTTACGTGGCACCAAATTCGAAGGCAACGAAGGTTTCAAAAAAGCTGTACACAACTATCTTAGACAGTAAGGTGAACAATTCTACGCTACATGGAGAATGGTCGATGAATGTACCCCTTTAATGTCGCTCAGAATAGTCCATGTTAGCAGTAAACGTTGCGTTAATACATGACATCTGTATGGAGTTCAGCTGGTCACTTCGTCCTTGTCAAGAATTCTTCTTTGGGAGAACTTTATCCTTTTAGAATGAACTGCACGAGACTGTTTCCCACCGAATATAATTGACAAAGATTCAAGACCAAAGTGAATTGATTTTTCCGCATACGCGTCGCTCCTGTAGTCCTTTAAAGAATTCCCTGAGCACGTATATCTTGCATATGAGATCAAAAAACCAATTACCAATAAAACTCTGCTGCAACGACGACGCATTTGCAATCTGATTCTTTATTAAATTCATGGTTAGTATAATTAGTTCCCAAAATCCTAGTTCATTCTAAAAGGATAAAGTTCTCCCAAAGAAGAATTCTTGACAAGGACGAAGTGACCAGTTGAACTCCATACAGATGTCATGTATTAACGCAACGTTTACTGCTAACATGGACTATTCTGAGCGACATTAAAGGGGTACATTCATCGACCATTCTCCATGTAGCGTAGAATTGTTCACCTTACTGTCTAAGATAGTTGTGTACAGCTTTTTTGAAACCTTCGTTGCTTTCGAATTTGGTGCCACGTAAAAAACCCTTAGAGCGGGACGAAACAGATAAAAAACGGACAGTGCTAAGTCAGAACTATAAGGTGGGTATGGCAACACCTCCCAACCCAACTTTTCCATCGTCTGTCGCGTTTTCTGAGCTGTATAAAGACGGTTGTTATCATGCCGCAGATTCACACCTTTTGAGAGAAAGCTGGCGTATTTTTCTTATCGCGCCTTTTACTTTCTGGGGAATCATGTTTGAATAGCTCACTTTTTAACAAAGAAAAGCTAGGAAACCTATTTTTGGTTCCTGTTCTGATCGCATTAGTGAGCTGAAGTATGGTTAGAGGATCAACTATCGGATGAAATTAAAATCAAGCGGGGAGTGTGTCAGAGTTGTATTCTGTCCCTCATGTTGTTCAACTTCTATTAATCAAGCAACGCAAATTAGAATATTTTGGCCACATTATGAGACATTCAGAAAAATACGAAATCTTGCATCCTATTATAGAGGGAAAGATTCCAGGCAGACGTAGTCCAAAGAAAAGGAGACCATCGTGGATGAATTTGAGGTAGTAGTACGGAAAGTCTATGGTTCAACTCTTCTGAGCGGCTGTCAATAAAACGATAATCATCAACATGGTAGCTAACAAGATAACCAACGCTTGTGACGGAAAATCCTTTACATAGTTTTTATGAACCGTTTTATGATGCCTCTCTAAGTTCCCACGCTTAGGCATTGCAACTGACGCACGGCAAATGAGACAAATGCACTTATCCTTTACCATACAAAAGAAAAATTCTTCCTCCCAAAATGATAAGTTTTACTTTTCTTCGCCGCACTCATTTTGGACTATTTATTAATAAACTTTGTATCGATGTATCGCCTTCAAGTTACAACTCAGACTGACTCCTATTCCTGCAGGCGCAGCATTTATATCGGCGCGAACGAAGTCTCGAATGTTCCCGTCAAACACGCCGTCCGAAGTTTCTAGAAAAATCGGCGGGAATCAAAAACGCGGCTTTTCTTTGACAAATACCGTGCGTTCCTTTGATAAAGCCGCCTTTTGCCGCTAGCAGGGGGTTATTACGATAAAATAAAGTGATGAGGGGGTTATTCTGGCCTAATTGTGGATCGAATAAATTTTAGTAGTTTATTCATTACATTTTGTTTTAGTTACCTAAAACAAAATCTGTGAATAGTTCCATATCGGAATTTTTTTCTCGAGATCGACTCAAAAAGCACTCGCGATCGACCGTTTGAGCACCCCTGTTATAAGTGTTCCGTACGGAACACTAAAAATGTTGTAACGGAAGTATAAAATGATCAGTGACTTCACAAAAGACACCCCAAATGAGTTTTCAACAAAGTTTGTCTTTGTTGGAAACTCATTACTGATTCTTACTCAATCTTTACTGAAAATTGATGACCTGGAAATTTCTGTTTTTTTTATATACCAGATAAATTATTACAGGAAATGCACTCGTGATAATTTTCGTTCAATCTACACCCCGTCGAGAATATTCCAGAATTTTTTCAAAATTTTTTGATAAGTACTTTTCGAGATAAGGCGGGTGGACAGCGATTTTTCGCGATTTTTTTAACAATAATACAAAGAAAAGTGCGCGTAAGTATTACATTATATATATATATATATATATATATATATATATATATATATATATATATATATTTTATTCGTGTTTTCACAAGCTTTCATTTGACACCACACTCGATTACCTAGTAAGAAAATTTTTTTTTCACTTCCGATTTCACCCCCCCAAAACTAACCCCTTAAGTCAAAATTTAACTTTCAAAACTACATGGCCCTGATGAGGCCATCAATTCCTATATTATTACCAAATTTCAACTTTCTATGACAAATAGTTTCGGAGAAAATCGGGTGTGACAGACGGACAGACACCGAAGTGAACTTATAAGTGTTCCGTACGGAACACTAATAGAAATGTAGAGCTGATAGCATTAAACCAGTATTTTTTCCGTAATTAGTGCCTCAGGTACCCTATAAAACATAAAAAATTTCAGGAAAAAATTTCAGTGTTGAGCAGTGTTATTTTATACTTCCGTGGCAAACATTTTTATTGTAAAAGCTATCAAAGTATGGAACACTTGTCCGACTTGCACATGGCCGGTTATTTTTTATTTTAAAAGGCCTCGGAGTACTATAACTGTCGAAAAATCTGATAATTGTACGTTTTTTCCCAGACTTTGTGTTTACAAAAGAACCAAAACTTTAACTTAGCTCATTAACATGGGAAGTGTAGTTTTTGGGTAAACATTGGAACCGTTAATGGGTACTACCTCAATTTTTATTTACATAAATACTACGACGTGATTTTTAAGAACTTTCTCACACTAGAAAGTTGTTTAACAAATCCCAGAAGTCGATAGTTAAGACTAAACGAAAAAAAAAAAAAAAAAAAACCGAAAATAATTTAATGAACGCCCAAAAAAATGACGTTTATTCTCATTAAAATGCAGTTTATAAATTTTTGACAAGTTAATTAGGCCTAAATACCATACCACGCTCGTTATAAACCATAACAGAATAAAAAAGAAACAAAACTACAACATCAAAAAGCGTGGAAATGTGAGAAAGAACGGGACGACAGATAAAACGTAGAAGTCAGAAAAGGAGACGAATATGACGATAATCGTGACGATTACTTCTTTGTGTGAAAAAGGTATCTTCTCACGGTTCAGACTCTATGCCGCGTGTAGAATACTCTGTGGACCAATCAGAGAGTCGTACGACGTATACAAGGTCATGTTAGAAAGTAAGTCCGATCTTTTCGTTAATTCTTGTTAAATTGTTTTAAATCTTCAAATGTTTTTCACTCAATTTGTCGAAGCGAACTGTTGATCGATGCGCTAAATAAGTACAAAGATGTGAAGTGAGTGTAATCGAAGTCATTATTAACCGTTTTAGGCTTTTCAATGCATGTTGCAGGCACATAAATTAACGACGTCATGCAATACTTCCATATGGGGTGAAAACTTCCGAAACTTTTGAAGAAAAAACAAACAAAACCTTTCTAGTTGATAGTTGTGTTTTTTGGATGCTTCGGTCGGCGTTCATGTGGTTCCTGCCACTCTGCGGACCGCCTCGCCTGTTGGACTTGGGCGTGTAGTGGTAGGTTTATGTTTCGTCCATTATTACGAATCGACCGAAAATTGATATGTGTTTTTCCCTTCTCAGCATAGTCGATGAAAATTATCCAACTTTCTTTCCATCGTTTCAAGGGTCTTCCTGGAACTCTCTTTCCTGCTGGCCTGTGATCTCAGGCAATTTTCACTATTCTGTCATCCTCTGCTCTTTGAATGTGTTCGTTCCATTCTTTTCTTCTCCCTCTTACAAACTTAACAACATCTTCAATCCTAGATTCTTCTCTTACATCTTTGTTTCTTATTCTATCTCTTATTGTTTTCCCCGTTATTGCTCTTAGGGTACTCATCTTTGTTGTCCGCATCAATTGTTTAGTTTTGCTTGTCAGCTCGTGTTTCTGATCATTATCGGCCTTACTACTGTCTTATATATTTTCACCGTCTGTTCTGAGGTACCTATTTTTCCAGGCTACGTCTCTTACAACATCCGGATATTCTTGCTACTTTCATAACTTGTTGTCTGAAAAATAAAACATCCCAAAATACAGAGGCCAAAACCTTCCTAGCCGACTGTTGTGTCTTTGGTCGCTTCAGGGGGTTTTCACCGGCTGCTGTCCATTCGGCTGACTGTCGATTTGATTCCGGTGTGTAGTGGTGGATCCATGTTTCATCCATTGTCACATATCCCATGAAAAAATCCTTTTTATTGCGCTTAAACAGGTCCAAACAGCGCGCAGAATCATCATCACGTTGTTGTTTTTGGTCTACTGTAAGCAAACGCGGTACTCATTTCGAACAGAACTTTCTCATGCCCAAATGTTCATGCAAAATATAACTAGCAAGTTTTTACTTGTATAGCATATGCGAATGATTTGACGTCGATACCAAAGTCTAGCAGAGAACTGGTAAAGAGAACGAAAAGACTAATAAGAGACGCAAGTAAGTATGGATTAGAAATCAACTCAGAGAAAACGAAATACATGATAACAGGAAGCACAGAAACTAAGAAAGAAAAAGAACTTAATGTAGTGACCTATGATGGAAGGGAATATAAATTTGAGAGAGTGGATAGACTTGTATATTTGGGGGTACTGCTGGAAGAAAACGGGCATGAGGGGAGCGAATTGAAGGCGCGAATAGCAAAGAGCAACCAAAAATGTGGGAGCCTGAATGCTTTAATGAAATCAAAATACGTCTCTAGAAAGACAAAACTGAGGATTTATACAACGGTCATAAGACCTACTGTCACCCATGGATGTGAAACATGGGTAACGAATAAATTAGAGGAAGAGACGCTAGAGAGGTGAGAAAGATGGATGTTAGGAGTGATCTACGGAGGAAGAAACACACCGAAAGGGTGGACTAGACGGACAAATCAGGAACTGGAAGACTTATGTGACGGACCTAGAATCACATCTTTTATAAGAGTGCAGAGAATAAGATGGTTAGGACACGTACAACGTTTGACAAGAGAGAGAGAGTGCGCAAAAAGGTGCTGGCGATGAAGCCTGTGGGTGCGAGAAGGCGGGGAAGGCCGGGGAGGAGATGGTTGCAACATGTTGAGGAGGATTTAAGAGCCATAGGGGTCCGAGACTGGAGGACGAAGGCGCAGAACAGAATAGAGTAGAGACATACGATCCAAAAATACTTGGACGCCGGATGATGGAAGAGGGAAATGGACACAAGGTTACTAAGCCCTAGGCCTTCATGGCCTGTAGCGTATTTAAATAAATATAAATATACGCTCTTACTTAGGTATTTAGGGTGTCAGCTATCTCACGCAATTTCATTTTACGATCATCCAAAACAATTTTGTGGATTTTTTTGATGTTTTCCAATGTAACCACCTCATTTAGGCGTTCAGAGCGTTTAGCATCATTTGTATCTGTACGACCGCTTTTAAATTCAGCATACCAGTAAATGATGAGCGATTTTCCAAGGGCAGAGTCTCCGTAACACTTATTAAGCCTTTCCTTTGCTTGAACGGTATTTTTCCCAATAAAAAACAGTGTCAATCAACACACAAAATTCGATTTTTGCCATTGTTTTGAAAATATCGAAAGTAGCGTCACTAAAACCACTGTAATTTCTAAACTAATCGTCGAAATGTCATGAAATTTTGACACGTATCGTTTGAAGGTTGGCACTTCCTAAAAATCATATGGATTTTTTTAAAAAGGGCGACATCTATGCGTCAGACCAAAAACTTTTCTACCTTATCAAACCTAAAACAGCAAACCACCACCTAATATGATAGTATTATTATCCCGAAAATAGGACATAGTGAAATGGTGGTTTACAAACTCGCCTGGTAAGGGATCTAAGGGCTATGAGGGGCGATTCCTAACCGTCGGTTTGAGGTTATACAATTTGAGCAGGAGACTGAAGACGTGCGGTTGTGATCTTTGTGAAAATTAATTAGCTACGAACTGCATAATTTTACTGACGGTCTGACAGAAACTGAGTTTTTTGAAAAAGGCGACATCTGTGTGTCAGACTAAAAACTTTTTAGCCTACGTGTTAGTTGCTTTCGGCGGAGCAGATGTACCAGAACACTTTTCAAGCCATCCTTGGGTTCTGGTTTAATTTTTCCCATCAACAAGACATGTTCAATCAACACACGAAATTGTTTTTATTACGTCGTTTTGCAAAAATCAAAAGTAGCGTCATTAAAACAGCTGTAACTTACAAACTAACAGACGGAATGCCATGAAAATTTTACATGAATCTTCTGAGAGTTGATACTAACTGAAAAACATAAGTTTTTTTTGTTTGTGGAGCCATCTCAGCAGAAACCACGTCAAACAGAATCAGGCCTATATTAAAATAAATTTTCAAGATACTTAAAAACAGTTTGAATTAAACGTATTTTCTAACTTTTCTTGTATTTACATACATCACCGCTCATAGCAACCACCTTTAAAGTGTCCCAAATAACTCCACTTAACCTACAAAACGAAATGAATCCAATAACTCCATCTCGTTCTATTTTCGAGCAAATCAATAAGTTCAAAAACAAAAACCTCAAGTTTGATTACCTGGCAAGTGAATGAAAAAAAAATTGCTTACATTAAAACTATTTTTAAATTATTCGCGTTAATCCGCGGTGATTAATTGCATTATATTTAATTCCCGCAGCAATTTATAATTAAAAACGCCATTTTAATAAACATTTACACTTACTTGGCCAGCAAAATTGCCTCAATTAAAAAATAAAAAGTCGAAACAGCCAAATATTGCCGGACGTTGCCCGACTTATATCCGGCCGAGAAAAAATTACCAAACTGTATCGAACCAAATTTTACATTAATTTTTAAATTAGTTCCTTTACAAAATTAATTTTAAAAGTAAAAAATCTTCCAGGAATCATTCAAACATTATCGAAACACCACATAAAACATACGCACCGATCCCCATTTTCTTCTTAATCTTCTTCAACACCTTCATTTTCTTCAAAGGTGAGAACCCACTGCTCTTCTTTTCCTTGCAATCTTTCTTCTCTGCTTCGCACTGCTCGCAAGCTTCCTTACTTGTAACACCCATAAATATGTTTCAGTCACTTAATATCCTAAAATCACTTTGCTTCCAGAGTCACTTTTACGCGATGATTTGCACATTTATGCAATCGACAGCCTATGTTACGTCCGGAAATATCTCTGATAGTTTTTTTTTTGCGACGATTTGAAGACTAGATAGAAGTTAAAAGTATATTATTAGTCTAAAGAATCACCTTTTTTAAATTTGCACAAGAAATAACGAACAATTCACGATATTATTACTCTATACCCCCTATAATGATCATGTCACGTAAATCGGATACTTCGCCGAACGAAAACGAAGCAAACCCCTACACGTTTAGCTACGAACTGACTATAAAATTTTGACGCATTTTGTAGCAAGAGAACGCTGTTCGATAAAAGTGGCGGGGATAGCAGATGTCGGCACGCGCCTTCGACCAATCAGAACGACGACACACGCCAACTGTGATGTTGGCGGCAGAAGGTTCTGTTATGGCAGATGTAATATGGACGGATAGGTTTCTCAAAAGATTACTTTTTGGTCATTTTCGATCTTTTTTGAAATTTTTACCTGAGTATTGTTAATGACCCCAAATTAAAACAAATCGGTAATTTTTCTCACGTCAGTCTGCGACAGACTTACATGAAGACAATACTGTATTTTTATAAATTTGATTCCTTCGGCTACTAAACTCCCACACGAATCATGTTCTTCGTTGAATCACCGTGCATTCCCAAATTCCATGAGAAAGAACCGACGAAAAAATTTCCTTCAACTTTCAAATCACGTTTAAGGGCAAAGTTGAAATCCACATTGTGAACCTCGTGTTTTTACTCTTGAGTTTTCGCACAAGGCACCGTAAAAGTATCAATTACATTGTCCCATGCTGTGGCTCATCTACGAGGTTAATCGTAAATTATTACTGCAAAAAAACGTCACCATCATACAGAATTCATTCCTATAAGTGCAATAATACTCAGTTGATACTAGGGCTTATTTGGTTTCGTTGTAGGTTGCGTATAGCCTGTCCCAAAATATAAGATCCTGATTTTTGCCGTTTTAAGTGGGCAATATAAAAATTCTGACCTTTTGTTTATGATAGGTTGCAGAGATGGACTTAAGAATTTTATTCATTAATGCAAATAAATAAAATTATACGAGGCTGGTTTGAAAAGTTCGTGCAAAGTCCGAGAGATGGCACCACCGACGCGTATCGAGGTCATGTTTCGTTAGTAGCATCTCTTGAATGAACGCACACCAAGTTTCAGCCATATTGGTCTATTTCTTTGTGTTTGGCATTCGTGTGAATCAAGGAAGTCGAGTGATTTTCAAGAAATGGAAGAAAAAAGAATTTCGTGTGGTGATTAAACATTACTTTATGAAAGGCAAAACGCCTTAGGAGACTAAAGAGAAGCTTGATAAACATTATGGTGACTCTGCACCTTCGATTAGAACAGTTTATATGTGGTTTCAAACTTTTCGGACTGGCCATATGGGCACAAGTGACGCTGAACGTTCTGGACGGCCTGTGGAGGTTACGACTCCAGAAATCATTGATCAAGTCCATGGTATGGTGATGGATGACAGAAGAGTTAAGGTGCGTGAGATTGCTAGTGCTGTGGGCATCTCGACTGAACGGGTACATAATATTTTGCATAAACATTTGGACATGAGAAAGCTATCCGCAAGATGGGTGCCGCGATTGCTCACGCTTGACCAAAAACGGAATCGTGTGAAGTGTTGCAAGGATGGTTTGCAGCTGTTCCAGAAGAATCCGGAGGACTTTAAGCGTCGTTTCGTCACTGTGGATGAAACATGGATACATTACTATACTCCTGAGACCACACAACAATCTAAACCATGGGTTACCAAGGGGGAATCTGCACCAAAAAAGGCGAAGACCGTTCCTTCGGCCGGAAAGGTTATGGCGACTCTCTTTTGGGCTTCGCAAGGGATAATCCTCATCGACTATCTGGAAAAGGGTAAAACTATTACAGGTGAATATTATTCATCGTTATTGGACCGTTTGAAAACCGAGCTGCAAGAAAAACGCCCGCGATTGGCCCACAAGAAAGTCCTTTTCCATCACGACAACGCACCAGCACACACCTCAGCAGTTGTGGTCGCAAAATTAATGGAAATAGGATTCCAACTCGTTTCACATCCCCCCTATTCTCCAGACTTGGCTCCCTCGGACTATTATTTGTTCCCCAATTTGAAGAAATGGCTGGCGGGACAAAGATTTTATTCAAACGAGGAGGTGATTGCAGACACTAATGGATATTTTGCAGACTTGGACAAATCCTATTATTCGGAAGGGATCAACAAACTAGAACATCGTTGGACGAAGTGTATAAGCCTAAAAGGAGACTATCTCGAAAAATAAAAAAGGTTTACCCCAAACACATAAGTAGTTTTTATTTTTGCACGGACTTTTCAAACCAGCCTCGTAAGTGTTTTTGGAGATGTTTATTTATAGATGCATGTAAAAACAAATGGATAAGAAGTACAAATACACAGTTTGAATGAATGGGGTTTACAAGAGAGGACATATTGTATAAATAAAAATATATTTTAACTTAAGCGTAATTCGGTTTCACTATCACTGTCATCAGCTGAGGTAATTATCAGTGGTTTTATATTATTTACATAAATATATGAATCTTCAACTTTAACAACGTGCTGAATGGAATTCTTCCAGCTTTCACACGATATATCATTTATAACTTTTTTTACTAATTCAACACACGCTTAAAGTAGGAGAAATATTTTGTGCTCTTATTTTTGATTTAACTTGATGCCAATTATGTTCAGTTGGATTGAACACACAATAATACGGAGGAAGCCGCAAAACAGTGTCTCATTTTCTCAGCCATACTATCACAAACATATTTCCTTTTTAATTTATAGTCTTTCAAAACTTCCAAAAGATCCCTTTTTTATAACTAAAGACAAAATAAATGTCATTTTCTAACATATACTCCTGTACGTATTTTATTGGCCAATTCTCTAATCGATACTTTTTAATTTCTTGTAAATAAGTACGTCGCAAGATTCGTAATCTTTGTGACTTTATCACTACTTGCCTTTAGTTGATTTTTCGGAACGTGAATCCCATTCTTAAGAGAATTCTGTGAAGGGTTGATTGGTCACAATGTATATTGGTCCCGTCCTGCACGAGTCTTAATTTTATTTTGTCTAGTGTCGGCACCAACTGCTCTTCATACATAGAATATATTTTTCTCCTGATGACGCCTTTTTCACAATCGTCTACATCAGGGGTGCTCAAACTTGAACTGCTGGCGATCTACCTCAATATTGTTAGACTACGATCGATCGACTCTGAGAGGCTGCAAGTAAGTGTGATGCAGGATTGTCGTCTAGGTAGGGTGTATCGTGGCATAGATATTTAGTTTTCCGCACAATATGCATTTTTTTAGTCGAGGTAAGTGTAGGTCTGCTCTAAAATGTCAATGAAAAAACTCATAATTATTCAAAATTGCGAGTTTATTGGTTCTTACAAAACAAACGAGTTCTAGTGTCTAAACTTAACTAAAGAGTGACTTTGGATGTTGAAGCGTGGCACTGCATGTCCTCAGCATACTTTTCATAAGATGGAACGTAATTACAGAGTGCTAATAGCAAGCATGTCAGTTAGTCGATTGCGATATTTTGACTTAATTAACTTCATTTCAGAAAATGCAGACTCGCACAAGTAAGTTGACCCAAACATTGCCGTCAGATGAAGGGCGATTTGCCTTAGATTCGGATATTTATCTTCAGATATCAAACACCAGAATTTTGTATCAGATGCTGTGGCTTTGAGATGTATATCTGATATAATCTGCACTAACTCATTTTCAACAGAACATGAGTCCATGTTAAACTGACTTGCTATTTCAGTAGCTAATTCCTCAATGTTTTTACACGAAAAAGGATAACTCATAAATGATGTGATATTTGCCAATTTACTGAAATCAAAAAAACGTATTTCGAATTGGCCCAAAATATTTGATAATTCTGCCTCATAAATATCATAATTCAACTGAGGAATCCTTGCTTTCAAAGACAGAAAATTTTTCAGATCCTTTCTTTTCAGTTGATCTATCATAAGTTGCAATTTACTTTTGAATGCGTTTATTGCGCTAATCATCTCAATAATAGTTTTTCCTTTACCTTGAAGCTCCAAATTAATGGTGTTTAAATGCATTGTGATGTCTGTCAAAAATGCCAAATCAGTCAGCCATTTTCCGTTTTTCAGCATCTGAGTGTCATCACCTCTTTCGTCCAGAAAAGCTGTTATTTCGGGCAATAATTCTTGAAACCCTTCTAGGAATTTTCCGCGACTCAACCACCTGACGTCCGTGTGAAGAACTAAATCAGTGTCTCACTATCTTCCAACTGCAATTTAAAGAGCCGTCGTTGCAAGCTACGTGCACGGATAGAATTCACAATTTTTATTGCAATGCCCATAATCTCCTCCATGTTTAAAACTTTTGAACACAAAACTTGTTGATGTATAATGCAATGTAGGGAGAAAAATGAAGGGAAATCATCATTAGCTCGACACAATGCCACAAAACCGTTTTTGTTTCCAGTCATTGCTGGTGCTCCATCGGTTGTAATGCACACTAGTTTATATATTGGTAGCTTGTAGTTTGTTACAAAATTGAAGAAAACATCATATATATCTTCGCCACGGGTCTTTCCTTTCAGAGGAATCATTGTCAAAAACTCTTACTTAGCCGACATGTCATTGAATACCATTCGAATAAAAATACACAACTGGGCAGTGTCTGTCATATCGGTGGATCCGTCGAACTGTAAAGAAAAGTATGTACATTCCATGATATCATGTTTTAGTGTCCTGACTTATGACTTCAACACGCCTTGTGACAGTCGGACGAGATAACTGAAGTTTTCTAATAGCAGACATAATCTCTGTTTTATTTTGAAAATCTCCAAATAAAGTTTCACCCGCTTCAATAAATGCTTCCTTTACAACCAATCCATCATCAAATGGTTTCTTGTGTTTTGCCAATATATGAGATATTTTAAATGACGTGATCGTTGCAGCTTTTGATTGTTTGGCTGGTCTTGTGAACATGGTTTGTTCTTTTTTCAAACAAGTTATCAAATCACGTACTTTTCGTTTTCTTAATTCACTCTGTGACGGAAAATCCTTTTCATAGTTTTTATGAACCGTTTTATAATGCCTCTCTAAGTTCCCACGCTTAGGTATTGCAACTAACGCACGGCAAATGAGACAAATGCAATTATCCTTTACCATACAAAAGAAAAATTCTTCCTCCCAATCGTTATTAAAATGATAAGTCTTACTTTTCTTCGCCGCACTCATTTTGGACTATTTATTAATAAACTTTGTATCGATGTATCGCCTTCAAGTTACAACCCAGACTGGCTCCTATTCCTGCAGGCGCAACATTTATATCGGCGCGAACGAAGTCTCGAATGTTCCCGTCAAACACGCCGCCCGAAGTTTCTAGAGAAATCGGCGGGAATCAAAAACGCGCCTTTTCTTTGACAAGTACCGCGCGTTCCTTTGATAAAGCCGCCTTTTGCCGCTAGCAGGGGGTTATTACGATAAAAGAAAGCGATGAGTGGGTTATTCTGGCCTAATTGTGGATCGAATAAATTTTAGTAGTTTATTCATTACATTTTGTTTTAGTTACCTAAAACAAAATCGGTGAATAGTTCTATATCGGAATTTTTTTCTCGAGATCGACTCAAAAAGCACTCGCGATCGACTTGTCGATCGCGATCGACCGTTTGAGCACCCCTGCTCTAATCGATACTTCTTAATTTCTTGTAAATAAGTATGTCGCAAGAATCGTAATCTTTGTGACTCCATCATTACTTGCCTTTTGTTGATTTTTCGGAACGTGAATCCCATTCTTAAGGGGTTATATACAGTCAGGAGGGCTAAAAAAAGGGATTTTTCAAGAATTTTTCCCGAGAAAATTTTTAAATTTATTAATGTAAAAATTTTTACACATATTCTGGTAACTTTTAACTGTATTTCAACATTTTTTAATTGTAAAAATAATAATTTTGAAGGCTGCTATAGCTGATCTCCAGGAGCTCCTCTCAAAAAAGGCGTCTTGCGGTGACCACGAATATCTCTGGACTGGATCATCTAAAATGAAAAAAACCAAACGGATAACGTTAAAGTAATGTATAATCTAGTTATTAATCGTAGGAATAAGCAAAATAATTTTTTTTTGCAAAAATAGCGTCTTCTCAAGAAAAAAGATTTTTGGCCAAAATTTTGGCTGCTATTTTCGCAAAAAATTTTATTTTGCTTATTCCTTCGATTAATAACTAGATTATTATACATTACTTTAACGAAGTGTGGAAAAGTCTCAATATATTATTGAAACTATACAATCTTTAACAACCCCCCCTATTTTTGCCGCCATCCAGGGATAAAACTGAAAGCAGTGAGAAAATAACTTTATTTTTGGTTTCCTCTAGTCTAAAAACCCTGAAAAGGACATATAACAAGATATATTCGAACCAACCCCTTTAACCTCCTCTCCTACCCCTTTCGCCCTTTATATATTTTACTATAAATATTTGTGCATTAACCTTAATCATTATCTCATCAAAAACAAAATGGGAGAAACTACTATCTTGCTGTGAAACTATACATGATTTATTAATCCCCATCCCTTGCACCCCCATCGCCTGCAGCGATATCGCTCAGAAACGAAAAGTTCATCCCCCGCTAGATCATATAGATGTAAATTTGAATTTGATATTTCATCTCTCCAATACAAGGAGAGCTCAACTTCAAACAGTGCAGAACAAGGCCCTGAGGATGATCACGAGAGCCCCATGGTTCATGAGGAATCGTCAAATTCACAGGGACCTCGGTGTGCCTACCATAAAGGCACACATGAGGAAAGCCCAGCTGAAATTCCCGGAGAAGGCGTCCCGGCACCCAAACCGGGTGCTGGGACGCCTTCCGACTCCCGCAACACACCCGCCGCCACTTTCCTAGACCGTCTGTTCGGTTTTTTTTCATTTTAGATGATCCAGTCCAGAGATATCGTGGTCACCGCAAGACGCCTTTTTTGAGAGGAGCTCCTGGAGATCAGCTATAGCAGCCTTCAAAATTATTATTTTTTTACAATTAAAAAATGTTAAAATACAGTTAAAAGTTACCAGAACATGTGTAAAATTTTTTACATTAATAAATTTAAAACTTTTCTCAGGAAAAATTCTTGAAAAATCCCTTTTTTTAGCCCTCCTGACTGTATATAACCCCTTAAGAGAATTTTGTGAAGGGTTGATCGGCCATAATGTATATTGGTCCCGTCCTGCACCAGTCTTAATTTTATTTTGTCTAGTGCCGGCACCAACTGCTCTTCATACATAGAATATATTTTTCTCCTGATGACATCTTTTTCACAATTGTCTACATGATGCATTTAAAAATCTTTCCGTTTTTTCCTGTTCCTAAGTGATGGTTTTCCTACAATACCCTTAATCGTAGAAATTGGGGTTTTTGTTAGTTCATTGGTTTCTTGCAAAGCACTTTGTTTATTAAAATTTCTTTTTACCAAACTGTTGTAAACATTTTTTACTGTTTGTTTAGCGTCAAGTGATAAATGTTTTCTCTTGCGATAGCCACTATTGCAATTTTCCCACAAACGCCACGTAATTAATATAGAACCGTTACGTTGTAAGTAAAACTAAAAATAAAAATAATAAAAAGTATCTTTTGAAACTTAATGGAGACCTGTGGTCGTTAGGCCTATATTAACAAATACTTAAAGGGCCCTAAACCGAGTTGCCAGGTAGTAAATATATAGGTAAAAATAGATCCAATATGATTGCAGGTGCAAGTGAGGGCGGTATACAAAGCAGGTAAAATACAAATATGTTTATCGTAATACCTGGCAACTATGCACAAAACCATAATAGGGTCGTTTATTGCCCCACTGAAAAAGCAAAAAGGCGGGACCTTATATCTTGGGATTTACTTTACAAACCTCTTCAGATTGCTCGTTAATAATGATCGATAATTATCGGATTCAATTTTCTTGTGGTAAAAAGATGATGGCGATGATTAAAGTAGAATTTCACTGATTTTTTATGGTGATGGTATAGCGGATATCGGGGGAGTGTGCGGGGGAATGTTCTAAAAGTCCCTGATTTTTAGAGCAGGGCTGTCAAGGTCATGCACAGTTCGAGCCGATTTCGTAGGTAACGCCTCTCGCTGCCCCCACCACTGCTGCTGCGGCCGTTCGCGCAGTCTCAGGAGCGGCTATGAAAGACATAGTAGGAGCGCATCGTGTTTGGTAAGCGGCCGAGCCGCGATAGGCGGCTCGGCCGCTTAACGTCTAGCAGTGGTAAAGGCAGCGGGAGGCGTTACCTCCGAAATTGGCTCGAACTGTGCATGACCTTGACAGCCCTGCTTTAGAGCGTTATATCTCCAACTATCCGGAGGTTCTACGGTGAAATTTGAGAACGTGAAAATCATCTCTAAGGGTTATTGTAGCTTTGACTAAGCTCGAGACCGGAGGGAGGTTGAGAGAAGGGGGATGGCAGTGTCAGCTCGTCTAGCTATTACTTGCTTAGCTTCATGAAACTAGGAAACTTGAGAAATTAAAGCTGACAATTTACTTGAAAACTAAAGCCCCAGATCTCGTATTTCGGGTTTGGATTTTCTTCTTTTTTGTAACTAAAAAAGAAATTGATATAATTATTAGGGAACGTCATCAGGAGGAAATGAAAAATAATGTGGTCACAAACCTCTATTCATCGAGAAATTATTAGAGACTTATCGTTAACGCTCGCAACGCTAAATCTCTCCAATTTACCTTAATGGTCAGTACTAAACTAACAGGGAATAATGATGTAAGAATAAGTTTCTCGGTGTGTTCAGTGCGAGAATAACAATCAGGCATGCGCACTTTCTCACGAAGAATTTTCATCTTTAATATTGTTTTTCTTAATACTCATTCGTGCAAAAACTCGAAATTGAGCCTTTGTTTAAACATAAATCAAACATGGCAGCACCAACATTTTATAGGCTCGACTAATTTAATAATAATTTGTTATTTTCCTAAAGCAAATATGTTATCGAGTTGTACGGAGATCAAATACTACATGAAATGAAAAATCTCGAGACGTTTTTTGCCAAAAATTGATGTTATTCGCTTCATGTGTTCCAGCCACTCTGTGGTCTGCCTGTTGGGCTCATCCTAACCCTGAGATAGACACAATGCAAACGTCGGTAATCGGTACTTACGACCATCATAGGCTAACAATAGACATGAGTAAAACTAGACTACCCAGACGTACTTAGTATATAGGTTTAAGGTTGAGCTACTTCTCAAAAAATAAGCTAAACATCTAAACATCACACACCACTAACACTATTGTAACACTGCACTCCCGAAATAGCCGGGAACTTAGCTTTTAGTTTCTAATTAGACTTAGTCATAATAATAATATGAAAATTTTAATCTGCTGCGACAGTAAAGCCGCCATACAAGCCATTGCCAAATCCAACACGGACAGCTTGCTGATTAGGAAATGCGTGCAAGAACTAAACACATTAGAAAGTAACAATGAAGTTACCCTAATGTGGATACTAGGCCACTATGGCATATCTGGAAATGAAACAGCGGACGAATTAGCCAAAAGAGGCTGGAGGACCCACCTGAACAGGACAAGAACTCTTGTCGATGTCAAAACAAAGGTTACGTCTGAGCATAAGACTCCTTACGGGACATGTGGCATTACAGGCCCATCTATATAACCTCAAACTGACTGAGTGGAAAATATGTCGGCTGTACGAGGGAGAAAACGAAGACAGCATACACATTTTGTGCGAATGTCCTGCACTAATGGTTAAGAGATATAGATACTGGGGTCAACTATTCTGTGAACCCAAAGATCTACAAGAGGTCAGGGTGAGTAGCCTATGTCTCTTGGCAGATAATGCCGGACTAGGGCTGCGACCCTGACTCGATTCAGTGGGGAGTCACAGAAGAACTTTTAGATCTAAGTGACACCCGGGACTCAATGTACCACCCACTCACTTTACTACTACTTCTACTACAACTAGTTAGGTTAAGGTAGCATAGATCTAACACGTAGGCTGAAAAGTTTTTGGTCTAGTTACTTAAAATACATTTTTTTTTTTTTGCAAAATTCGACTTTATTCATCAATATAGTACCCTTCAAGGGCGATAAAATCAGTTCAACGTATTTCTAACATTTCTATACCTTTCTTGTAGAAGGATTTGTCTTTGTCTTCAAAATAGGCCTGCGAATAGATAACTTCTTTATTGGAGTCAAATCTCTTTCTCGTGAGCATTTTTTTGAGTTCTGCGAATAGATAACACTCGCTGGGGGCTAAATCTGGAGATTAGGGTGGCTGAGGAAGCAATTCGAACTTCAATTCATGCAATTTTGCCATCGTAACCATTGACTTGCGACACGGTGCATTCTCTTGATGAAAGAGCACTTTTTCTTGTTCATTTGTGGCTGTTTCTGCCTCCAAATGCATCACTAACTTTACATAATATTCGCCATTGATGGTTTGTCCCTTCTCGACATAAATAAATAAATAAATGGCCTGAAAACACCCCTCTTGGGTTAGGACCACCCTTTGGGTCCTCTAGATCTAGCTTATGGGTTGATCAGACCCGTTTTCCTTGTTGTTATGTTTCTCTGCTTAGGTGTTTCCAAAGTTTTCTGTTAGACGTCTTCTCCTTCCAGTTCGTAATCCCTGCCGCCTCCATGTCTTCCTTGACTTGATGCAGCCATCCTATTCTCGGTCTACCTCTCCTTCTACGTCCCGGTTCCCATTGAAGTATTTCATATATTGGTGCTCCTGGGCCTGCTCTCCATGTGTGCCCTAGCCAATTAAATCTCTTCTGTTTTATTTTTTTGACTATGTCCTCCTCCACTTCTTCTAAAATTTCTTGATTAGTCCTCCTTCTGTAGACTCCTTCACATATTCTTATTGGCCCTAGGATCGTTCTTAATATCCTTCGTTTAATTCTTCTCATGTCTTCCTCTTGTTTCTTTGACATGCTTATAACTTCGGTAGCATACATTAGTTTTGGAAGTATTATTGTCTTGTATACCCACATCTTACTGTGTCTTCCTATTATCTTACTACTTAACAATTTCTTATTGCTATGGAACAACTTGTGTGCTATTATTAATCTTTCCTTTACTTCCATTTCCTTGTTCCCATCCCAATACAACGTCACTCCCAAATATTTAATCTTCTGTACTTTTTCGAAGGTATATGCGTTTATTTTAATCCTTTCCATTTCGTGAACATTTTGTTTTCCATTTTTCATTATTTTGGTTTTCTCTTCATTTATCTTCAACCCCATTTTTGCTCCTTCTAAGCTTATTTCTCTCGCCATTTCCTTCATTACTTTATTTTTCTTTGCAATAATTACTACATTGTCCACATATGCCACGACCTGGCTGCCTCTTGTCCGTATTGAACCCTGATTTATATTCCTTAGTACATATTGTAGTATTAGATTGAGTAACGTTGCCGATAACGCATCTCCCTGTGTAACTCCTTTGCTAATTTCGAAATCTTGTGTTCTTCCTTTCTGTGTTTTGACATTGGCGAATGTCTCTTTCAGTGTCATCATACATAGTCGTCTTATCTTGCTCGGTACTCCTAGTTCTTTTAGCACTGTATTTAATCCAGTTCTCTTAACCGAGTCAAATGCTTGCTTAAAGTCAATGAACAACAATTCCAAGTTTAGTGCATGTTGTTGTGCTCTTTCCAATGCTTGTTTGACCACATGTATTGCATCTACCGTAGATTTTCCTTGTGTAAATCCACATTGGTATTGTCCTATTACATTTCTTATTACATACTTTAGTTTTTCGTGTATCATCGTTGTCAAAATCTTGTAGGCGGTGTTGAGCAGGGTAATTCCTCGATAATTTTCGCACACTCGTTGGTCGCCTTTCTTGTGTATTATTACAATTTCACCTCCTTCCTTTCTCGACATAGTCGATGAAAATTACAGAGGCCAAAACCTTCCCAGTCGACTGTTGTGTCTTTGGTCGCTTCGGGCGGCTTTCACCGGCTGCTGTCCACTTAGCTGACTGCCCATTTGATTCTGGTGTGCAGTGGTGGATTCATGTTTCATCCATTGTCACATATCGTATGAAAAAAAATCCTTTTTATTGCGCTTAAACGGGTCCAAACAGCGTTCAGAATCATCAACACGTTGTTGTTTTTGGTCCATTGTGAGCAAACGCAGTACCCGTTTCGAACAGAGCTTCTTCATGCCCCAATGTTCATGCAAAATATGACCAACACGTTTTTTTTGATATCTTTAGGGCAGGGGTGCTCAAACGGTCGATCGCGAGTGATTTTTGAGTTGATCTCGAGAAAAAAATTCCAATATAGAACTATTCACAGATTTTGTTTTAGGTAAATAAAACAAAATGTAATGAACAAACTACTAAAATTTATTCGATCCACAATTAGGCCAGAATAACCCCCTCATTGCTTTCTTTTATCGTAATAACCCCCTGCTAGCGGCAAAAGGAGGCTTTATCAAAGGAACGCGCGGTACTTGTCAAAGAAAAGCCGCGTTTTTGATTCCCGCCAATTTTTCTAGAAACTTCGGGCGGCGTGTTTGACGGGAACATTCGAGACCTCGTTCGCGCCGATATAAATGTTGCACCTGCAGGAATAGGAGTCAGTCTGAGTTGTAACTTGAAGACGATACATCAATACAAAGTTTATTAATAAATAGTCCAAAATGAGAATTTTTCTTTTGTATGGTAAAGGATAAGTGCATTTGTCTCATTTGCCGTGTGTCAGTTGCAATACCTAAGCGTGGGAACTTAGAGAGGCATCATAAAACGGTTCATAAAAACTATGAAAAGGATTTTCCGTCACAGAGTGAATTAAGAAAACGAAAAGTACGTGATTTGATAACTTGTTTGAAAAAAGAACAAACCATGTTCACAAGACCAACCAAACAATCAAAAGCTGCAACGATCGCGTCATTTAAAATATATCATATATTGTCGAAACCTAAGAAACCATTTGATGATGGATTGGTTGTGAAGGAAGCGGGTGAGACTTTATTTGGAGATTTTAAAAATAAAACAGAGATTATGTCTGCTATTAGAGAACTTCAGTTATCTCGTCCGACTGTCACAAGGCTTGTTGAAGTCATGAGTCAGGACATGGCAGATAAACTAAAACATGATATCATGGAATGTACATACTTTTCTTTACAGTTCGACGAATCCACCGATATGACAGACACTGCCCAGCTGCGTATTTTTATTCGAATGGTATTCAATGACATGTCGGCTAAGGAAGAGTTTTTGACATTGATTCCTCTGAAAGGAAAGACCCGTGGCGAAGATATATATGACGTTTTCTTCAATTTTGTAACAAACTACAAGCTACCAATATATAAACTAGTGTGCATTGTAACCGATGGAGCACCAGCAATGACTGGAAACGAAAAACGGTTTTGTGGCATTGTGTCGAGCTAATGATGATTTCCCTTCATTTTTCTCCTTCCATTGCATTATACATCAACAAGTTTTGTGTTCAAAAGTTCTAAACATGGAGGAGATTATGGGCATTGCAATAAAAATTGTGAATTCTATCCGTGCACGCAGCTTGCAACGACGGCTCTTTAAATTGCAGTTGGAAGATAGTGAGTCAGCTGAACACACTGATTTAGTTCTTTACACGGACGTCAGGTGGTTGAGTCGCGGAAAATTCCTAGAAAGGTTTCAAGAATTATTGCCCGAAATAACAGCTTTTCTGGACGAAAGAGGTGATGACACTCAGATGCTGAAAAATGGAAAATGGCTGACTGATTTGGCATTTTTGACAGACATCACAATGCATTTAAACACAATTAATTTGGAGCTACAAGGTAAAGGAAAAACTATTATTGAGATGATTAGCGCAATAAACGCACTCAAAAGTAAATTGCAACTTATCAACTGAAAAGAAAGGATCTGAAAAATTTTCCGTCTTGGAAAGCAAGGATTCCTCAGTTGAATTATGATATTTATGAGGCAGAATTATCAAATATTTTGGGCCAATTCGAAATACGCTTTTATGATTTCAGTAAATTGACAAATATCGCATCATTTATGAGTTATCCTTTTTCGTGTAAAAACATTGAGGAATTAGCTACTGAAATAGCAAGTCAGTTTAACATGGACTCATGTTCTGTTGAAAATGAGTTAGTGCAGATTATATCAGATATACATCTCAAAGCCACAGCATTTGATACAAAATTCTGGTGTTTTATATCTGAAGATAAATATCCGAATCTAAGGCAAATCGCCTTTCAACTGACGGCAATGTTTGGGTCAACTTACTTGTGCGAGTCTGCATTTTCTGAAATGAAGATAATTAAGTCAAAATATCGCAATCGACTAACTGACGAACATATGTCATCATGCTTGCGATTAGCACTCGGTAATTACGTATCATCTTATGAAAAGTATGCTGCGGACATGCAGTGCTACGCTTCAACATCCAAAGTCGCTCTTTAGTTAAGTTTAGACACTAGAACTCGTTTGTTTTGTAAGAACCAATAAACTCGCAATTTTGAATAATTTTGAGTTTTTTCATTGACATTTTAGAGCAGACCTACACTTACCTTGACTAAAAAAATGCATATTGTGCGGAAAACTAATATCTATGCCACGATACACCCTACCTAGACGACAATCCTGCATCACACTTACTTGCAGCCTCTCAGAGTCGATCGATCGTAGTCTAACAATACTGAGGTAGATCGCCAGCAGTTCAAGTTTGAACACCTCTGCTTTAGGGTATCAGCTATCTTACGCAATTTCACTTTACGGTAATCCAAAACAATTTTGTGGATTTTTTTTGATATTTTCGGGTGTAACCCCCTCATTTGGGCGTCCAGAGCGTTTAACATCATTTGTATCTGTACGACAGCGTTTAAATTTAGCATACCAGTAAATGATGAATAAATTTCCATGGGCAGAGTTCCCGTAACACAGTGTTTAACCAAGACACGAAATTCGATTTTTTCCGTTCAAAAGTAGAGGCACTAAACAACTGTAATTTGTAAACTAATCGTCGAAATGTCATGAAATTTTGACACGGATCGTTTGAAGGTTTGTACTTCTTTTTTTTGAAGAGGGCGACATCTATGTGTCAGACCAAAAACTCTGCAGCCCACGTGTTAGTATTAACAGCTGTAGAGAAATTGAGGGATGTAATTTACATTTAAAAATTTAAACAGCTCCGAACATTTTACTATGACCGAATCATACGCCCCCACCGTACCTGTGCAACCTGGCCCTTTAAAAAATCCACGAGTCCTTTTAAAAATCTGTGAGAAATTCGTGCAAATGCACCTTTTTTTCCTTAAGAAGTTATACAATCAGGTGACTTCTTTTCGAAAAATAAAGCTATTGTCCACACCTAATGGTCTGTGTAACAAAGAGTGACCTAGAGCAAGTCCAAAAGGTGTTTCTGTAAGAAAAATCACTTGAAGCACACGTGTTTTTCTGATATCTTTTGTGTTACTTGTGACGTAAGAAGTCTGCCAAAAGGAAGTAAATGGCTGTACGGGGTGGTTTTTAAATTTTTAAAATTTGCGTAGATAAACTGAAGATAACTGTAATAAAGAATGCTTGTACATTTATATTTACTTTATTATCTTAGTATTTCACCATTTTCAGATGACAATCTGTTCCTTATTTCTTCATATATATTTCCAGCCTTATAAAATAGCCTTGCACTAAATATTAAAGAACCTGGTGCTGAAAGACACTTAAAAGCGAGTTCTCCTAACGTAGGAAAATTCTTGAAATTAATTTGCCACCATAAAAACAGACCTGCATTCTATAGGATACCTTTTCAATTTTATCTCCGGCTTAATTAGAGAATACGTCCCAAAATTTCTACTTCTGTTTCTTACGCTTTTTTGGTACTGTTTGGTTTTTTAAAATACTAAGTCGGACATCGTCCGGGTTCAATATTTACCTTTAACGATATTCTTTGATTGATATAATTTAAAATGTCTTGTTTAACCCGCTCTTTGTTAGTAAAATATGCATTTTTAAATCTTGGATCCAGGAAGGTGGCAATTACATAATTGTCATTGGTTTCAATATTTGCAAATCTCTGGCTCAAACCTTCCAGTAAATTATCCCGCACAGATCTCAAACCAGAATTCTCAATTTCTATTAGATATTCCGTAGGCTGAAAAGTTTTTGGTCTGACACATAGATGTCGCCTTTTTCAAAAAATCCATATGATTTTAAGGAAGTACCAACCTTCAAACGATACATGTCAAAATGTTATGATATTTCGAAGATTAGTTTACAAAAAATTACGGTGGAAGAATGGGAAAGATATTTCGAAAAACTCTATAGTCCATCAGAAACCAATTCATTAACAAAGGAAACACAGCATGAAGATGAAAATGCTGCCCAACCAAATAGGACCATTTCCTTGAATCAAATACAGCACAAGGCAGCGAAACTAAAAAACAGAAAAGCCCCGGGCATGGACGAAATTAAGAACGAAATGATCAAATATGGAGGTGATAAATTACTAGAAGAATTACAGATTTTCTTTAACAAAATACTCACAGCCAAGATTATACCATCCGAATGGAAAGAAAGCATCTTGATGCCAATTTTCAAAAAAGAAGAAAGGACAGATCCAAAAAACTATCGAGGTATCAGCTTAATGAGTGCGGTACTAAAATTGTTCACTAAAATTTTAGCAGAAGAAATAATGTTAACCGGAATCTGTGAAGAACAGCAAGGGTTCAGAAAGAACAGGTCTACTATAGACGCCATATTTATAATCCGCCAAAAGCCATAGAGTTTAATAAGATAGCCTTTATGTGTTTTATTGATCTTACCCAGGCATTCGATAGGGTACGGTTAACTGATGTCATAACCCTACTACAAAAAAGGGGAATTCACCCAAATATAATAAAAACTATCGAAGAGTTGAACACCAACAACCACACATATGTAAGAGTGACAAATAAATTAAGCAATAAAATATCTATGACAACCGGAATCAGACAAGAGCCTAAGCCCAATCTTATTTAACATCATAATGGATTAAATTATAAACGAAGTAAAGAAAACTGGGAGAGGATTGGGAGACAAAGAAATAAAAATAATATGCTACGCCGATGATGCAGTAATCATATCAGAAGACGAAGATAACTTACAGAGACTCCTACATAAGTTCCAACAAACAGCAAAAGTGTTTAATATGCAAATATCTGTAAAGAAAACAAAATCCCTTACAATATCTAAAGAACCGAAAAGATGCAAACTCGCGATTTATGATCAGAGTGTAGAACAAGTGATGTCCTTCAAATATCTAGGGGCAAACATAACAAGTACCAGGAACCTTAAGGAGGAAGTAAAAACTTAAACAACAAAGGCATCATTAATATCAGGATACTTAAGAGATATAATTTGGAGAAACAAATATATGAGCACCAGGAGCAAAGTAAGAATATACAAAACATGCGTAAGACCGATCATGCCGTACGCGATAGAAACCAGAGCGGAGAACACAATAACAAAACGACTCCTAAGAACAACAGAAATGCGAACACAGGGCAACAAAAAAATATTTTTGTTTTGGTGCCTGGGATTTTAGAGCTGATTTTAACTATATTTGGGACGCTAAATCTATACATGCAATCCGTTTTTCTCTATCAGCTCTACTTTTTTAGATACATCAACTTATCTACCAATGTGGTTTTTATTCAGAATATTCATTTATGAGAGTTCTAAAATTATTATATATTCATTAATGTAGGTACAATGGTTTTATTGTCAGTCTGTAATTGAGTAAATTCCAGGTAAACCTATAAATAGTGGAACCATTGCCTATCAGGTACCTGAACTGACCCTTTTAATCACCTAACTCGGGTAAGTCTCGTCAGTTTGTGCGTTCTTACTAATGAGAGTAGATCGAATTCGGCGTGTTATTTTATGTTAAGAAAAGAGTGTTTTTGTGTTATTGAACAGAATTAAAATGAGTTCAGGTTCCAGTTCAAGAAGAAGTTGTGTAAATCAACCTGATGTGTTTTGCTATATATGCGGAGAATACATGTTTCAACAAAACAGACAAACTATTACTGACTTTGTAAAGCGAGTGTATCTTGGATACTTTGGAGTTAAGCTTGGTGATCAGGACAAAACGTGGGCCCCGCATCTCGTATGTAAAACTTTGTACAGAGCATTTACGGCAGTGGACTACCGGGAAAAGAAAATGTCTAAAATTCGGCGTACCAATGGTTTGGAGAGAACCAAAAAACCACTTCAATGATTGTTATTTCTGTTTAGTAAATACTAATGGAATCAATCGAAATAACCGCAGTAAGTGGACTTATCCCAATTTAGACTCGGCAATACGCCCTACCCCGCACTCAGATGAAATACCGATTCCAACATTTCATCAGCTACCACATATCTCTGATGACGAATATTTTCCCTCTGATCGCTCTTCTGATGCTAATAAAAGTTCTGATGCTAATGAAACTAACAGTGACTATGAGGGGACGTCATCAGTTCCTCAACGCTTCAATCAAAATGAATTAAATGATCTCACCAGGGATCTCAATTTATCGAAAAAAGCTTCTGAAGTACTGGCTTCTAGGTTGAACGACAAAAATTTACCGGAACAAGGAACCAAAATTACCTTTTACCGTACAAGAGAAAAAGATCTGCTACCATTCTTTTCTCAAGAAGACAATCTTGTATTTTGTCACGAAATTAGGGGACTCATGAAAGAAATGGGACTTTCTGAATATATTCCAGATGATTGGCGCCTATTTATTGACAGTTCAAAGCGAAGTTTAAGATGTGTTCTACATAATGGGAATAAATATGGTTCAATACCACTAGCTCACTCAACGAAACTGAAAGAAGAATATAATACCATAGCTTTGGTCTTGCAGAAGATAAAGTATTACGAACATCAATGGATGATTTGTGTAGACTTAAAAATGGTAAACTTTCTTCTTGGGCAGCAAAGTGGTTACACGAAATATCCGTGTTTCTTGTGCCTCTGGGATAGCAGGGACAAAACACACCACTGGGTTAGAAAAGATTGGCCTCAGAGACAAAACATGGACGTTGGGGAAAAGAATGTCATTAACGACGCTTTGGTTGAAAGAGAAAAAATCATACTTCCTCCGTTACATATAAAGTTGGGCTTAATGAAGCAATTTGTAAAGGCTCTTGATAAGAATGGGTCTTGTTTTGCATATATAGGGGTAAAAATGCATCAGTTGAGCACAGAAAAACTCAAAGCAGGGATATTTGACGGCCCACAAATAAGACAAGTAACTAAGGATCCTGCCTTCATAAATTCAATGAATCAAGTTGAACGAGAAGCTTGGACATCATTTGTTGCAGTTGTAGAAAATTTTCTAGGCAAACATAAAGCTCAAAACTATGTTGAAATGGTTAACCAGATGCTTAATAGTTTTCAAATCCTTAGGGTGCAATATGAGTATTAAAAATACACTATTTACACAGCCACTTAGACCGTTTTCCAGAAAATTTAGGAGACATGAGTGAGGAACAAGGTGAAAGATTTCACCAAGATATTAAAGTAATGGAGGACCGCTACCAAGGAAGATGGGACATGCACATGATGGCAGATTACTGCTGGAGTTTAAAAAGGGAAATGTGCGAAATACAGGATGTGGTGAGATGGGCAAGGAATAGGAGAAGAGAATGGAGAGACCATGTGGACAGAATGCCAAATGACCGGTTGGCTAAGGTTGCAAAAGAGAAGCGATCAAACACACCTCGACCGCTTGGAAGACCACCAATAAGATGGTATGAGAGCTGGTCTTCATCATCGCAATTGTTTCTGGGAAACCTTTGAAGTGAACACAGGACATGGTCCTAACGTAGGAAGAAGAAGAAGAAGTTTACAAGTTCCAGTGGTTTCAGTGACGCTACTTTTGATATCTTCAAAACAATGAAAAAAAGAGAATTCCGTGTGTTGATTAAAAACTGTTTTTTGATGGGAAAAAATACCGTTCAAGCAAAGCAATGGATTGGTAAGTTTTACAGGGACTCCGCGTCTGGAAAATGACTTCATTTCCTGGTATGCCGAAGGGGCTTGAGCTAAAAACTCGTAAAACTTAACCTAAGAAGATTGAAAATGAAAAATTAACGAGTAAAAAATTACTTAATGCCTGTAACGTACGTTCGTCATTTTCAACCTTTTTAAGTTGAGTTTCACGAGTTTTTAGTTTGAAGTCTAGGCCTGTAAGAATTTTTATAATATTTATATCATAATTAAGTAGAATTTTATATTTCTTCGATATTTAGATCTATTTGAGGTTAGGGTTTCAGCCATAGATGTCGCTCAAATTCCAAACATTTGGACCAGTTGTTTATTCACAAAAAATAAACATTTTTCAGGGGGTAATTTTTAAAACAAAAATGTTCGATCCATTCTTATATATATATATATATATATATATATATATATATATATATATATATATATATATATATATATATATACATATAATAATGGATGTAAAATAAACGTATTGAGAATAAGAAAAAATGACCCGCATCCTTTAATCATCTCATTCTACCTTTATGGTACTCTAGCAATTCACCTGCTCAATTCTCGATAGAAGTTAAGAAGAGTGACCAAAGGTGGGTCAGATGCACACCAGATGAAAACAGGTGATCGCGAAGAAATACCCATTCGCACGCAAGGTGTACCTATCAGCTGTCTTTTCTTAAGAGTTTTTAAGATGAACTAGCCCACATATCCTGGTGCAGATGCGTGTAAAGTAATAAGGGTCATTTTTATTATTCGTATTTTTATTTTTACACAAAGTAATATTAATACCATGCGAAGAATTCTTGCCTTAAAGGTAAATCCATAAACCCCAGCTTTCTTTTTAATATGGACAGTAATAGTATTTTATTTGAGAGAATGGAATGAGGGAATAAAAATTTTATATACAACAGTTATGCTGGGAATGTGGAATCTTTGGCACAATGGCACTACTCAGTATATATCACCCACTACACCAAACACTTTATTTTTGCACTCGACGCGCGTTTCGCAAACCATGTTAGCTTGATCAGGAGCGATAATTGACTAAAGCTAAACTACAAATATACTAAAATATTATAAAAAAGGTGGAATTCCGAATTTTATACGCGAAGAAAATAAGACTAAGTATATCTCTAAGTAATTCGAAATATAATAGGGGACACAATAAGATATTTAATAAGGTAGGCCTCACCTTAGTATATAAGTCATCAGATAATCTGAGGAATATCTTAGGAAATCCCAAAGACAAGAGTTCTAATTGTGAGAAAAGTGGAATTTATGGAATTAGATGTAATGATTGCGACAAAAAGTATGTTGGGCAAACTAAAAGGTCAATTAAAACACGATTTGAAGAACATTTAGCCCATTTAAAATACGAAGACATAAAAGTCTAGCAGTGCCGAACATGCCCTTGAAGCTGATCATATTAGGTAATCTAAGATTAATAAAAAGTGTATCTGATAGGAGATTGTTGAACGCATGCATGGGAATTATAAAATGTAACAGTAGTTTAAATAAAGGCAGAGGGCCTATTCCTTATAGTCCCTTCTACTGGTTACTTGACCGGAACTGATAGCCTTGCCTATGCCATTAGTTCCGCTGAGTAATTCAGGTATTAAGCTGAGTATAAATAGGGTAGATTTGTAGTTTAACTTTAGTCAATCATCGCTTCTGATGAAGCTAACATGGTTAGCGAATCGCGCGTCGAGTGCAAAAATAAAGTGTTTGATGTAGTGGTGATATTTTTTTTTTTTTTTTATTGGTCTAGCACACGTGCTGCAGGGAAGTCCCTAAAGCGCCCCAGGAGCGGCACGAGTGCGGAAAAAGCGATTCACGCTGTTCTTGAATCGCTGCAAATTGTACTCGGTGGGAAACACAGCGCTGGGCAAACTATTCCAAAGGGATTCTCCATATAAAAAGATTGCTTGAAAAGCGTCGTACGCGGAGTAACAAGCTGAACCTCATACGGATGCGAAGCACCAGCGCGACGTGTATTTCTAACATGCACCGCTTTGGGAGGAATTAAGCGGGCTACATCCTTCGAACACTTTCCATGAAAATACTTGTAGAACAGACTCAAGTCGCCAACCGTTCTTCCATGTTCCACCGAATCAAGGCCGCCGGTCAATTCCGGGTCCCCAATCAGACGGACCGCTCTTCTCTGAACAGAATCCAACAAATGCAGTGTATGTTTGGGAGCGGAGCCCCAAACGTGGGAGCAGTAGTCCATAGTTGGTCGAATTTGGGCTTTGTAAAGAATTAACAGTTGCTGTGGGGTGTAAAGCTTTCTGGTTCTAAATAATATTCTCAACTTTTGAGAAGCTCTCCTTGCTATACCTGTAACATGTTCATGCCAAGACATATTTGCTCCCAAACTAACGCCCAACAAATTGAGCGACGATGCTAAGGGAATGGAGTGCCCCGACATAACTATGTCGGGTTCAGCAACGTTACTTTTTTAGAAAAAACTGCCGCTTGGGTTTTTTTGTAGCGTTAAATTCCACTTGGTTAGTGTCACCCAAAGATAGAATTTCTTCCAGGTCTTTGTTAAGTTGAACGACCTCCTGCTGTCTGCGGATATTCGCCTGAGCAGCCGATGTCCGAGCGTTCAAGGTGAATGAAGAGACAAGCGTACTGTCATCTGCAAAGCTATAGATTGGATTCCCGGTCTTTTATATACGGAGTAATATACAACGGTGATCAGAAATGTCTGGAAACGACTCAATAACACACAAACTATTAGGATATTTATCTAAATCTACTACATGGGGTGAAAAGTTTCGAAACTTTCCGAGAGATGGCAGCACAAACAAAAAACTATACGATTTTCAGTTAGTGTCAATTTTCGAAAGATTCGAGATACGAAATTGTTTTTCTTCAATCACTTTGTAAAAATCAAAAGTTTCGTCACTCAAACAGCTGTAACTCGCAAACTAATAGACGAAATGTCATGAAAAATTTACACGAATCTTCTGAGAGTTGACACTAACTGAAAATCATATGGTTTTTTTGTTTGTGCTGCCATCTCTAGGAATGTCTCTGGACTCTCACCCCGTGTAATACTTGGGCTGAAAAGTTTTTGGCCTGACACATAGATGTCGCGCTTTTCAAAAAATCCATACGATTTTTAGGAAGTACCAACCTTCAAACGATATGTGTCAAAATTACAATATACATAGCTCTTCTTTAACAATTTTAAAATGTTATATATTATTTAATCTTCTCTTGAACGAAAATAAGCTAAGAAAAAAAATCACAATCAGAAAATAATCTGTTATAACTAATAACCAACCGATGCATAAATGCGCTGAAACCATAGTTTCTTCTGTGTTATGGCTCATAAAATAATTATAATGGTCTAGTACGTCCCATTACCACTAACATTAAGTCAATATAACCTTTAAGATGCTCGAAAAGGAATAGAATGTAGGCATTGTCGATGTTCAAGACTTTTAAATCCACAGAGCAAAAATTTAATATCATGTGTAATATGAAAAATTAAATTTGTGCAGAAGATATTTAACAAACTTGTTCTGAATTGTTTTAAGCCTGTCAAACCGGTGAAAGCAGCTTGAAGCGACTAAAGACACAACAGTCAGCTGGGAAGGTTTTGGCCTCTGTATTTTGGAATGCGCATGAACTATGCTGAGAAGGGAAAAACCATCAATAGTGAATATTATATAAAGTTATTGGTGCGTTTGACGGCAGAAATCGCAAAGAAACGGCCCGAAATGAACAAGAAAAAACTGCTGTTTCAACCAGACAATGCACCGTATCACAAATCAGTGGTTACGATGGCAAAATTGCATGAATTGAACTTCGAATTGCTTCCTCATCCACCGTATTCTCTATATTTGGCCCCCTGCGACTATTACACTGGTCGACAAAAAAAAGAAAATTGCTTGTTTCCTGTGATTTTTTTTTTGTTTCTATCTCAAATTGACGCGTATTTTTTTAAATATGGCAACAATTTTTCTCTAACAGCTTTTGTTTTTGAGTTATAGCTAACTACCCTCATTTACTATTTTTACTTAGATTTTCGTTTTTTTATTAGACACTAAAATATATTTTGTTGTTGTTTTAGATATGGCTTCGTCAAGAAGATGTTGCGTGCTTAATCCCGATTGTTTTTGCTATATTTGTGGTGAATATATATTTGCAAAATATTGAAAACCTATATCGGACTTTGTGAAAACTGCGTATCATCAATACTTTAAAATAAAATTGTGTAATCAGGACAAGCCATGGGTTCCTCATATTGTATGCCAGAAATGTGTGGTATGTCTACGGTTATGGTCCAGTGGAAAAAGAGATGCAATAATGTTCGTAACACCCATGATTTGGCGAGACCTCGAAACCATCATGACGATTGCTACTTCTGCGTTGTGAAAATAAACGGAATTTACCCTGGAAATCGAAGTAAGTGGTCATATCCTAACTTATCTTCTGCTCAACGACCTCATTTAAAATCACAAGAGGTACAACCCAGCACATCTAAATTTTCTGATGATGCAAATCTCTGTGAACCCGAACGAAATACATCAAGTGAAGACTGATTCAGACTACAAATGTAGCCTTTCAGAACCTCAACCATTTAATCAAAAAGAACTAAATGACTTAGTAGGAGATCTGAACTTACCAAAAGAAGCTTCTGAAATTTTAGCATCTCGTTTAAAAGAAAAAAATTGCTTACTCCGGAAACCAACATTACATTTTATCGTACCCGAGAAAAAAATCTGTTACCGTATTTTTCTCAAGAGAAGGATTTAGTTTTTTGTAACGATGTTAGTGGTATTTTGCAGCAGATGGGATTAAAACAGTACCAACCTAGTGATTGGCGTCTTTTCATAGACAGCAGCAAAAGAAGTTTAAAGTGTGTTTTGCTTCATAACGGTAACAAGTACGGATCTATACCTATTGCACATTCGACGACTTTAAAAGAAGAATACGTAAATGTTTCTAAGGTTGTGGAAAAAATTAAGTATCAAGACCACAAATGGGTCATTTGTGTTGATCTGAAAATGGTTAACTTTCTTTTAGGTCAACAAGGGGGGTACACAAAGTTCCCTTGTTTCATGTGTCTCTGGGATAGTCGTGACAAACAACACCATTGGTCACAAAAAGTTTGGCCAGTGCGGGAAGAGCTAAAAGTTGGTACAAAAAATGTTATAAACGTGCCTTTAGTTAGCCGAGACCGCATCATACTTCCACCACTTCATATTAAACTCGGCATAATGAAACAGTTTGTGAAGGCGCTTGACAAAAGTGGTGAATGTTTTAATTTTCTTTCACGCAAGTTTCCAGGATTACGTTCAGAAAAATTGAAAGCTGGTATTTTTGATGGGCCACAGATTAGACAACTGGTGAAAGATCCTAATTTTGTCAAATCAATGACTGAAGTCGAATCCAAAGCTTGGAATTCATTTGTTTTGGTTATGAGTAGCTTCCTAGGCAAAAAGACATCTGACGACCATGTCGAGCTTGTTGAGTGCATGCTATCGAACTTGCAAGAAGTAGGGTGCAACATGAGCATAAAAATTCACTTCCTGCACTCGCATTTAGATCGATTTCCACAAAATCTGGGTGATTTTAGTGAGGAGCAGGGTGAAAGATTTCATCAAGATCTTCGGACAATGGAAGAGCGTTTATCAGGGGCGGTGGGACTAACATATGATGGCAGACTACTGCTGGAGTTTGCAACGAGATCTACCTAAAGTCGTTCATTCATGAAAATCTTATTAAAAGATCATTAGCTAGTGTTCAATAGAAATTTTGTTAACATAATGTATTATTTTTTTGTATTTTTTGGCAAAATAATAAAACTGTATATTTCAAAAGGTAAAGCTGTTAGCAATCTCCCAGTATTTTTTTCCTAGTCAGGGCCATAGAAATACCCAATAACACAAAAAAAAATAAAGGAAACAAGACTTGTGTTGACCAGTGTTATCTATTCGCGAACCTCAAAAAATACTGGCGGGAGAATGAAGAAGTTATCGCCGAAACTGAGGCCTACTTTGAAAGCAAAGACAATTCCTTCTACAAGAAAGGTTTAGAAATATTAGAAAAGCATTATACTGATTGTACAGCTCTTGAAGGAGACTATATTGATGAATAAGGTCGAATTTTGCCAAAAAAAAGTGTGTTTTAAGTAGCTAGACCAAAAACTTTTCAACCTACGTGTTAGTAAATGTATTATTGGTCTTCTTATATAATTTCAACTTAATCAGAACCTTTATTACGGATAAAAGTAAATTTCATTCAAAACAATAAAGAAATAAGAAGTACGTAAATAAGTGTTTTTTCCCAGATCGACGTAAATTACCATTATGACGTAATTGCGGATCGCTCTTAGAAATAGCATATATTTATAAATCTTACTTATTTTTATCTGAACTCTCTTAAGAAATCGCGGGGCCTAAAATTTACTACTGCCTTTATTTATTAGTTTAACACTCGTAATTTAACAATTAAAACAATATTAAATTGATAGAAGTTTGGAAAGCGAATCCTATCTTGTTTATTATTGCAGTGTTGGAAATGGTGTATTGGAATTTTAGCTACCGATTCCAAGGTTTTTGGGCCCATATTTTCATATGTTCTATATTTAAATAAGAAAATTTGTTGCTGGAATAAATGAAAATAAACTCAAATATTATGGTTTATGTTTAAGGCTGATATCTCTGTAAGAGCGAAAGAAAAAATATATACACACTAGCCGTACCCGCGGCTCCGCTCGCGTGCACTTGATTCACTACTATCGTCACTGCTTATTCCTTATGTTACCCAACGTAATAAAATATCTCCCATTATTTCCCCTTATCTCCCCTTATCTCCCATTATCTCTATATAATTTCCATTATCTAGGCTTATCTCTGCTCATCTCCCATTATTTCTCCTTATCTCCCATTATTTCTCCTTATCTCCCATTATCTCACCTTATCTTCCATTATCTAGGCTTATCTCGCAATATTTCTCCTTATCTCCCATTATTTATACTTATCTCCCACTATCTCACCTTATACATAACATATGTATAAATTTATAAAAATACATAAATCGGATAAGTGGTTCTCAAGTGATAAGCGCACTAACGGACAGACAGACAGACAGAGAGACGTTGCATTTTATATATATTATATTCTTTGCAACATGATATTGTTCCATATTTAATGGTTTAGGCAGTGTATTGCAAGAGAACGCGCTAACGGTAACCTTTTTTCCGATTTGATTCACTATTATCGTCACTGCTTATTCTTTATGTTACATAACGTAATAAAATATATCCTATAACCTGGCCAGAGAATATATGTATGTTTAAAAAAAAAGCACGTAACGCACTAACGGAGAGACAGACACACAGAGACACGTTGCATTTTATATATATTATAGATAGGTAACCTAGCCAGAGAACATATGTACGTTTTAAAAAAAAGCACGTAAATCGGATAAGTGGCTCTCCAGTGATAAGGATACTAACGGACAGAGAGACAGGCAGAGAGACGTTGCATTTTATATATATTATATTCTTTCCTTATGCTACCTATCGTAATAAAATATATATTTTCTTCCTGCTGGAACCTGCATTAGGTCAGCCGATATCCAAATAACTACCAACGAGGCGCACTGCTTTCAACAATATCTAAAGTTATGAAAAAGACTATAAATTAGCATATTTTAAAATATCTAGAAGGTTTCAATATATGGCTGTTGTAAGATCGACAGAACTTTTCTAATACACATTTGGAACAACGCGATTGAACACTTTAAAGAATTTTGAGCGTTTGCACTTGATATATCCAAGGCGTTCGACCGTGTGTGTTATAACTGATTGGTGGTTAAGCTACGTACTTATGGTACGTCTGCGAAATTTTATTGGGGGCCTTCGTGTTTCCTCAAAGGGCGTTCCTTACGAGTGGCAGTCGATTTCTTTCGAATATCTTCACTATCAACGCCGGTGTGCCTTAAGGCTCCAGACTATCTCCTATTCTGTTTATCATTTACATTCACGATCTACTGAAAAGAACCAGAAATCCAGTCTACAGTTTTTCTAGATGATAGTACACTTATTTCTTTATTAACTTTAAACGCTCGAACATCGACTACTCGTGCAAATATCCACAGACACCAGGAAATTGTTCAACTGAATAAAGAGCTGGAAAAAACGCTACAAAAATTCAAGCAGCAGTTTTTTCTAAAAAAAAATACATATATATATATATATATACATATATATATATATATATATATATATATATATATATATATATATATATAATATAGATTAATCTAATTAATCTATCTAATCTATAATCTAACCTGGCCAGAGAACATATGTATGTTTTAAAAAAAAAAGTACGTAAATCGGATAAGTGGCCCTCCATTGATAAGCGCACTAACGGACGGACAGACAGAGAGACAGACAGACAGACAGAGAGACGTTGCATTTTATATATACACTCCTGGACAAAATTAACGCAACAATCTGAAAATTAATTTATCTTTTTCTTATGTCAGTTTTAAAGTTTATCGAGTATTTGAATAGTAGGCTATGCATATTTTGTTTCGTTGTTCATGACCCAAATCAAAACAATTCGTTTAGATTTACAGTTTTAAAGAATTTTTGAGAAGATAAACAATTTTCTGTAATAATGCTACATAGATTTTCTTTAAAAGTAAGCTTATAAATTGTTCCCTTTTTCAAAGTAATACGTTTTTGTGGTAGACTGTTTTATTTTTGACCCCGAAGAATTAGAAAAATTAATCAAACAAGGAATTTAACTGAACACGAGGTAGTGCGAGCCTAAGTTTTATTGGATGAGGGATATTGTCAGAGTTATGTTGCCAATTTGTTAGGCAAATATCGTTCCACAATAAGTCGTATGGTAAGACGTTTGAATGAAGTAGGAACTTATTCTAGAAGGCTAGGGCAAGGGCGAAAACGATGCATTAGCGACCTAGATGAACGTTTTATAAGACAATATGCTTTAAGAAACAGGATTGTCACTAGTTCTTTAATAAGAAACGAATTCGAAGCTGTTCGCAATGTCACAGTTTCTTCTAAAACAGTTAGAAGACGGTTAAATGAAGCTGGATTAAAGAGTAGGAGACCAGCCACTGCGCCCTTGCTTACTAGAGAGAACAGAGTTGCCAGGTTACGTTTTGCTCGAAATCAAGAAAACTGGTCTGTGGATGATTGGAAACAAGTTTTCTTCACAGATGAAACTAGGGTTAGTCTAAAACATCCAGATGGTCGTAAGCGAGTATGGCGAAGACCAGGAGAGAGGTTTGCTCCTTGCAATATCTCTGCAAGGATTCCATTCGGCGGTGGTTCTGTTATGTTCTGGGGTGGCATCTGCTTTAATGCTCGCACAGAGTTAGTTCCTGTCCGTACGAGAGCCATGAATGCTGACTACTATCTTGAGAATATTGTAATAGAACATGTGATGCCTTTCGGTCATTTTGTGGGCCCAATTTCCTGTTTATGCAAGACGAAGCTCGACCTCACGTGGCCACCAAAAAGCCTGGATCTGATTTCGATAGAACATGTATGGGACCACCTTAAGAAAAATGTGAAACGTCATATACCTGAACCTAGAAACCTGAGGGAACTTGAAAATGCAGTTATCACAGAATGGGAGCAAATTCCTCAAGATTTTATTCAAAATTTAATTAGAAGCATGCCTAGGCGCATAAACGCTGTCATCCGAAGTAGAGGAGGCAACACACGCTACTAGTGTCCCAGTTACACCATTAATTTTGCTACTAGTGTCCCAGTTTATTTTTTTCATTATTAGATAATTTCAACGATTTTGTTATTAGGTCTTAAGAATAATTTTAATTCGAATCTTATAGAGAAATTTGGTAGCTAATTCACTTTTAAAGTATCCGAATAAGTTTTTTCTAGTTTTTAGTGTAACCAATGTCCATAAAAAATGATTAAAATTAATTCATTATAGAGATTTGAATGATTTAATATATTGTTGCGTTAATTTTGTCCAGGAGTGTATTATAGATAACACGTGAAACCTGAAAAGTTTTTGTTCTAGCTACTTAAAACACATTTTTTTCGCAAAATTCGACTTTATTAATCAGTTTAGTCTCCTTCAAAAGCGATACAATTAATACAACGCTTTTCTAACATTTCTATACCTTTCTTGTAGAAGAATCTGTCTTTGCCTTCAAAATAGGTCTCAGTTTCGACGATAACTTCCCGCGAGCATTTTTTTGAGATCTGAGCATAGATAATAGTCGCTGGGGGCCAAGTCTGGAGAATATGGTGGATGAGGAAAAAATTTGAATTACAATTCATGCTATTTTGCCGTCATAACTATTGACTTGTGACACGGTGCAATGTGTATAGGTTATAGAGCGTTCCGTATTTCATCCGTTGTTACATCGGGAATTTCCTACCCGGGCGGTGGTGATATTTTCGTGTCATATAGTATTTGATAATATTTCTCTGTAGCTTCCTTTATCTCACTGATTCGTGCGATCTCTTGGCTATCTTATTTATAAGTTTTATTATTTGTTGTCTTCCTTCATTCATTTGTTTGTTTAGGTCAGGGGTCGGCAACCTATGGCACGCGTGCCATCTCTGGCACGCCAAGCAATTTTGAATGGCACGCGTACCTATTCAAAGTTTACACATTAATTCTGTAATCTGTGACATGTTTCGAAATTAAGTAAATAATCGAAGACAGTATTACTTTAACGATACAAAAAAAAACGATATATTATATAGGTCACTAGGTATTATTACTAAAACTACAAAATATATATTTTGTAATTTATAATTTTGCTGAATGCATTAGTTTGGCTTTAATTTCCGCAAGATCTAAAGACGGTAAGCCTAAAAATGTAAGCCTAGGCAAAAACACAAATAAACGTCCTCAATTCAGATCAAAAGAGCCGCTATAAGGCGGTTTTTGTTTGACTTGGCCTCAATCGTTCCGACGCGCGCAGCAACTCTTTTTATATTGCCGAACTTTAGTTTTTGTTAGATTTAACTTCTAGGCGGCCCTTTGATTGCAATAGGCGCGTTGTAGATAATAATTTTTGTTCTAAGAAATTTAATAAACGTAATTATTGGAATTTTCTGGAAACATTATTTTTCTATATATAGTAAGCGGCTACATGTTTGGATCATTTGGTATAGAAGTAACATCCGTTCCAGTCAATAGTCGTCGAAAAGTTTAAAAATTAAAATTACGTTGCGTTATGGCCGCCAAGAAACAGAAGGTAGACGTTCGATCATTTCAAACTTCATGGACAACAGATTACGGTTTTGTACAGCAAACTGATAGGGCCATTTGTGTCCTATGTCGGGAAAGCGTAGTTTTCCGGACATCTAGTATTCAACGACATTTCCAGATAAAACATGAATCGTCATTTAAAGATAACGCTGATAAAAGGGAGGCAATACAAAGAGCAAGTAAACAATACGAGAAACAGTCAACATTCTTTAGCAAAGTTTTTCCAAGGAAAAAATCAGGTAACTGAATGCAGTTTCAAAATTGCAGAATCGTTGGCACAAAAGGGTAGGCCGTTCACTGACGGAGAATTTATGAAGCAAACGTTTTTGAGTACTGGCGAGATTTTATTCGACGACTTGCCCAATAAGGATACAATATTGGCCAGGATTAGGGATATACCGGCAACAGCTCGGACCATCGAGAGACGAATTACCGAAATGACACAAAATGTCCAAAAACAGCAGAGAGACGCTATCAAACGGAGTTTTGTATTTAGTGTAGCATTGGATGAAAGTGTCGATATTAATGACATTGCCCGCCTGGCAATCGTTGCGCGATACTTCGATGATGACAGTGTGTATGAAGAGCTGATTTGTCTGCTCCCATTGCAGGGAACTACAAGAGGAGAGGATATATTTTCAGAATTTGTTAAACATTTTGAAAAGCGGAACATTGATTTAAATAAAACTTTTTGCGTAACGACAGATGGCGCTCCTGCTATGATTGGGAGACGTAAAGGATTTGTTTCTCTTCTTATTGAACGCATGGGTCGATCAGTTTTGAATTTTCATTGCATAATTCACCAAGAGAGTTTGTGCGCTAAAATCTCCGCTGGAAGTTTAAAATCCGTGATGGATAGGGTGGTTAAAATAGTTAACTACATTGTCGGTCGTTCCTGACTGATCCATAGGCAATTTAAGGCGTTTCTGCAGGAATTATAAAGTGCATATTCAGATATACCATTGCACAATAATGTGCGCCGGCTCAGCCGTGGTAAAGTGCTCTCTAGATTTATGCAATGTCTGGGCGAAAATTAAATCGTTCTTGTTGGAAAAAAATCAAGTGGATGCTTATCCTGAACTAGAAGATAAGAACTGGATCTGTATGTTAATGTTTCTTACTGATATTACAAACCATCTCAGTGAACTCAGTTACAAGGTTCAGGCAAAACAGTTCTGGATTTATACGAATCCTGGAAATCATTCAAATTAAAAATAGATTTATTTATCAGCGATATTACTACAAACACATATAAATATTTTCCAAATTTAAAAACTTATATATCCAGTGTCGACGATGGTGCACTAATAGACGAAGTTCTTAAATACGAGTATATGAGAGGGGTCAGGATTTTGATAAACATGGTCCTATGTTTGCTTTTTTAATCAAACCAGATTTAATGGATTTTTCCAGCAATTGCTTTGACATATCTCTTTTCTCATGGATGGACATTAATGATTTTGATCTTCAATACATTGAATTTAAAAGCTCCGAGTTATGGAACACGAAATTTGTAGAATTAAGAAGGGTATTAGAAGGTGACTGCCAGAACCTCTCAAACGAGATACTCAGTTGTTGGATGAGTTTACCAGAGAAATTTATTTGTCTTCAGAAAGTAGCGTCTGCCATGCTTACAGCTTTCGGATCATCCTATATCTGTGAACAACTTTTTTCCCATATGAGAGTGATTTTAAACCCGTACCGAAGCAGGCTGACAACAGACAACTCGGAAGCATGTGTGGCACTGAAAATAACCAGACATGAACCGAATATAAGAAAACTCTCTAAAGAACTTCAAGCACAGGGTTCACACTAGGTCCTAGGACTAGTATAATAAAATTATTTGTTAAATGCTAAAATTTTCTTGTAATTAAACCTTCTAAAAGCAATATTTTAAGTTAATTTAAGTTAATTTTAGTTGTAGTAAGTACCTATGTCGGCACGCAAAATGTTGTATGGATGAAAACTGGCATCCCTTAGTTAAAAGGCTGCCGACCCCTGGTTTAGGTGTTTCAAACTTTTCCTCTCTTTCAAAATTTCTTCTATTTTCGAGTTTCTATACTGTCTGGTGTCTTCTCTGATCTTTTTCTTTATTTTTTGTCTATTTTTGCCAGTTTTAATCTGCAATTTGTAGGATCATTTCTTAATAGTTGTCTCTGTTTCATGAGATTTTGTGCCTCTTTATTTAATTTTTGGGTTTTTTCTTTTTTCGATGTTGCTATTTGTTTTGTAGTCATGAGTACGCTGTTGGTTATTTGTCCGTTTAGTTAGTCAAGTTCTGTTTGGTAGTTTATGTGTTTTATATGATTTTCGAGTGCTTGTCGATATAGTACTTTACTGATTAATAAATACTATTTTTCATGAAAATGTGTTGTATTTAATTTCCTTTCTAATCGGGTACGAACTTTCGCAATCACTCAATAGCAGCCGTTGTAGGAGTCATTTTCGGACTTTTTGTCTGATTACATTGCACTCATGTACCATAAATAAGGTTAGAAATGAATCTATTTTTACAAAGTATTGTTCACAGCGGTGCCAACAATAATCTAAAAAAAGAACAAATCAGCTAATTACCTGACACTACACCTTCTCCAAAAACATCATTTTTCCCACGACTCCAATACAATTACCCAACGTTACACCTACAAAATTTCTATAAAAATCATAACACATCCCTGGATCTTTAAAGGATTTTAAATCCCGGTTTTAGACTACCTATTTCGCACTGTTGTCATTCAAAAATCTTGCTGTAAAATCAGCTGATAGGTCAAAAATACTTTTACAAAAGAAAACATATGAGAACCACCATCTAACTTTACTTAGCCTTATGAAAAATACATTTTTAGTTCACCCTTAAGGTAAGGTGTACTTAAGGGCCAAAATGAGGTATTGTAAAAGGATGTAGATATCCATGTACAATATCTAGTCCGATGGCCAGGTATCAAGGAACAAAATGGTTCTTTGCACAATTTTTCCTAAAATTAAAGGATTTCTTTGTGGCATAATAGGTTGTGGTTTACAAAAGAACGTGTCCGAATAGAATGCTTTTAACAAATGACCTTGCGTAGGTAAGTAATCAGCTGGGCGAAGATTTAAAAAACTTTTTCCTTTTTAAATCGAAAATGTAGTAAGTTGTATTATAATAAATACCAGTCGTTGCCAATTATTCCATATACCAGTACTCTGGCGAGTGTTTGTTGCAGAAAACAATTCAAGCTTGGTGTTGCTGAAAGCGGTATGTTATTTGTTGTGTGTTAAGAGAAAACTTTAGGTTGATACTTTCTTAATGTCCTACTAACAGGAAAGAAAGATTTCCCAACGAAAAGACAGTTCCTGACAAGTAACTGAAACATAAATATCATTGCAAAGCGTGTGTGGATCGTTGCAGAACACTGAGGAAAAATAGATATATATATATATATATATATATATATATATATATATATATATATATAATAATATATATATATATATATATATATATATATATATATATATATATATATATATATATATATATATATATATATATATATATATATATACAGCCGTGGCCAACAGTATTTGTCACTCCCTTCAGTTCTTAGGCATTAGATGTCTCTTATTTCTCCCCGGACTTATGTTTATTTCACTGAATTGGTACATCAAATAAAGAAACCAAAAAAATGAATCCCATTGAAAAAACACAGAAACAAATTCTTGGAAGCATTGGCTGACCTGCTTTATTCATGCAATTATTTGGTACACGTCGCGTCGTTAATAATCCGCTAATATTAGTGCCTTCAACTATATGTTAAGTGTATTTTTTTTATATAAACATATCAAAAAGTGTCAACTGGATTTAGAAAAACGTATAAAAATACAGGAGTAAGCGCTAGTAAAAACCAAAGGAAATTATAGTAAATATTGATTTTTACAATAAACATTACCAGTTTAATTTAATGTATGTCTTTCATTTTGTTCTATTTCAACAAAGCTGTAAGATTTTTAAGGGGTAAGGCCACTCCAGGCTCAGGAAAAAAAAGCTAATTTCAGGAATTTTTTTCAAGAGTATAACAAAAGCAATCGAAAATTTATCGGAAGTACTTTATTAAACAAAGACTTAAGTGTACAAAAATGTTTTTATTATCTTTTTAATTCAAAATGGCTGCTTCAGAATCCTGGACCAAAAAAAAAACAGAAAATCTTCATTAATATATGTCAAAAACTAGTGGATAACGTGCGGATTTTACGATAAGTTATAAACTTCCTTTTTTATAAATAATTTTTTGTAAAATTTTATGAAAAAACGGTATTTTCAAATTTCCGTAAGTTATCCACTAGTTTTTGATCCTATATTAATGATTTTTTTTTTAGTTTTTTGTTCTAGGTTTTGAGCTCTCATTAAATGTTAATAGGCTGCCGCATTTTGGTACACAGGTTGTTTTTTGGACGTAGAATATGATAAAAAAAAGTTTGCTAAAGTTTGATGTACGCTAAGCCCACAAAACTCAAAATAAAATAAAAAATTCGGTTTTTGGTAATATCTCGAAAAATAAAAAGGATATAAAAAACTAATAACACCACGTGAAAGAGCGGGAAATATTACAGAAAAATAGTATATAAATTTTTTTATATTTAACTAGCCGTGCCCGCGGCTCCGCTCCCGTGGACTTGATTCACTACTATCGCCACTGCTCATTCCTTATGTTACCTAACGTAATAAAATATCTGCCCTTATTTCCCCTTATCTCCTATTATTTCTCCTTATCTCCCATTATCTCTACATAATTTCCATTATCTAAGCTTACCTCTGCTCATCTCCCATTATTTCTCCTTATCTCCCATTATCTCACCTTACCTCCCATTATCTAGGTTTATCTCGACTTATCTCGCAATATTTCTCCTTATCTCCCATTTTTTTCCTTATCTCCCATTATTTCTCCTTATCTCCCATTATCTCACCATAACTCCCATTACCTAGACTTATCTCTGCTTATTTCCCATTATTTCTCCTTATCTCCCATTATTTATACTTATCCCCAATTATCTCACCGTATCTCCCATTATCTAGGCTTATCTCGACTTACCTCGCAATATTTTTCTTTATCTCCCATTATTTCTCCTTATCTCCCATTATATCACCATAACTTCCATTACTTAGACTTATCTCTGCTTATCTCTCATTATTTCTCCTTATCTCCCATTATCTCTACATAATTTCCATTATCTAGGCTTATCTCTGCTCATCTCCCATTATTTCTCATTATCTCCCATTATCTCACCATAACTTACATTACCTAGACTTATCTCTGCTTAACTCCCATTATTTATACTTATCTCCCATTATCTCACCTTATCTCCCATTATCTAGGCTTATATCGAATTATATAGAACATATCATATGTATAAATTTATAAAAACACGTAAATCGAATAAGTGGTTCTCAAGTGATAAGCGCACTAACGGACAGACAGACAGAGAGACGTTGCATTTTATATATATTAATATATAGATAACCTGGCCAGAGAATATATGAATGTTTTAAAAAAAAGCACGTAAATCAGATAAGTGGTTCTCCAATGATAAGCGCACTAACGGACAGACAGACAGACAGAGAGACGCTGCATTTTATATATATTATAGATATAGATTATTATTATTATTATATAACCTGGCCAAAGAATATATGTATGAATTTAAAAAAGACACATAAATTGGATAAGTGGTTCTCGCGTGATAAACGCACTAATGGACAGACAGACAGACCGAGAGACATTGCATTTTATATATATTATAGATTATAGATTAAAGATATTCTCTGCTACATAATATTGTTCCATATTTAATGGTTTAGGCTGTATATTGCAAGGGAACGCGCTAGCAGCAAACTTTTTTCCGACTTCACTCACTATTATTGTCACTGCTCATTCCTTATGCTACCTATCGTACTAAAATATAGCCTATAACCTGGCCAGAGAACATAAGTATGTTTTTTAAAAAAAGTACGTAAATCGGATAAGTGGTTCTCCAGTGATAAGGTCACTAACGGACAGACAGACAGACAGACAGACAGACAGAGAAACGTTGCATTTTATATATATTATAGATTATAGATAACATGTAGTACTGAAAAAAAATCCTTGTGCATATATCATTATTATACCTAAGTTTCAATATAAGAATAATATAAAATACTTCATTGTCTATGTTATTTAAAAATTGAGTTTTAAAATACGAAAATTTGCTTACTGTAGTATATATATATATATATATATATATATATATATATATATATATATATATATATATATATATATATATATATATATATACGTGATATGTCTCAGAAGCAATGAAAATGATTTTTTTTACGCTCAATGTGGCAACACTGCATCAGGCTGGAGACGACTACATGTGAGTGGAAGGGGTAGGTACGCAACCAGAAGAAGTGCAGTCTAGTCCAATTAGTGTAGTGTTAGCGGTGTGATCGTTAGTTGTTTAGGTTCCACGAAAAATGCAGGCAAATATCGAGCAGCGATATGCAGGTGACGAATCATGGGTATTTGAGTACGATCCTGAAACAAAAGGACAAAGCGCGAATCAAGTCCATGCTTATCATCTGTTTTGATTGTCGTGAAATTGTTCACAAAGAATTCATACCGCAGGGCCGGACAGTGAATCGAAACTTTTATCGCGAGGTCCTTGAACGTTTGCGGAAAAGGGTTTTGCGTCTGCGACACGACATTGCCAGCTCTTGGATCTTGCATCACGATAATGCCCCCAGTCACGCCTCCTTGTCGGTTAGAGAATTTTTGGCAGAAAAGAACGTTCCGGTCCTCCCACCCCCACCCTACAGTCTAGATGTGGCTCTATGTGATTATTTTCTTTTTCCAACGCTTAAGCGGAAGTTGAAAAGTCACCATTACGGAACAATAGACATCATTCAAAGAGTCACGACGCAGGTTCTAAACAGCTTAACGGAACAAGACTCCCAGAATTGTTACCAGGAATGACAAAATCGCTGGAAACGCGGTATGCATTCCCAAGGAGCATACTTTGAAGGGGACAATGTTAAATTGTAAATACAGTAAATAAAAAACTTAAAAATAAATCCTCAGGTTTATTACTCAACGATCAATTAGATGGGGGAGGGTCCCCTTTATTGAACTTGGTCTAGGTATTAAAGTAAATATTGTTAATGAATTTAGTACTTGTAATTAGGTAAACTATATATTCTGTAACATACTTTGTTAGTTAATTTACATCGTGCTCCAGAAGAAGACACAGTGTGTCGAAACAATTGTCAGCAATAATATAATAAACATAAGTGGTGATCTTAAATAGTTGTTCAAATTTTTATTCCTAGTTATTATGGATCTCCATCAAGTAACGGCTAAGTCAGTGCAGGTCTACACTGGTTAATTTAACGTAGGTCTCTGTATTAGTGAGCACGTCATGACTAATAACCTCCAACTCATAACTTCTGCCAAAGACACACACGATTGTTATGTTTCAATACATAAAATTAAACAAAGGAATTTTAATTAATGTCAGACGACACGCAGACAATTTTTTGACCTTCATTTGACAATCTAACCAAAGTCTAATTAATTTTTACTATTTTCGAAAAGTTCGATTTTTTTTTGGACAGACGGTGTACTAGATCAAGAAAATTACCGGTCCTGTATTGTTGTATAATATCGCACCAATCTAATGCATTTAAATGAAAACAATTTACAAATCCTTAAGGGGTCGTGCCTAATAAAATTCAGGTGGTGGATCTCGTCCGTTAATTTAAGTCACATCGGTCATAAATATAAGAAATATTAAAGAATGTATGAAGAAGAAACTTCACAGAAAATACGAAATAAGAGACAAAATGACCAGACATACTCGTATTTTGGGAGATAGATGCCTGACACAATTAATAGTAGAGACAATGACAGAGCGTTACGTTATTTAGACACACGTAAAATTGTGTGTGGAGAATTATGCCCACATATTATTCACAGGCTTGAAGATTATTAAAAACTCAAGAATTAGTCTTTAAACAAATAGCGAGGTAAACTTAACCCGTCTTAAATTTTTACGGCCTTTTCCTTCTTTCTTGAAGTAAAATACAATTGTACAACAGATGATAGAACCAGAATGCAACCAAAGAAACAGCTGTTTTCAAAAGAATAATGGTTTCGAAGATGTAACCTGTGTATGGTGGGTGGGTTTTTACGTATATACCTTTGGGTAATTTTTAAACGAAACTATGATGGTCAGTTTTCGTAGAAATCTTTCGTACTTATTTATTGAATAATTGAATCATATCTTGCCGAGGTACGTGCCTTAGGTACGTATTGGCCTTGACGGAAGGAAATTGTAATTACTCTGTAGAAAAACCTCACTATGCAAATATGCATAATATGATATGAAAGTTGTATATACAACATTTTCTAGGTTCGAGGATCCGACCTGCTTCGTTAACGGATCCCGATAGAACATCAAAGTCTTGTCGCCTATAAAAATTCGCAAAAAAACACGGCTCAGTTGGTTTACGTCTAAACACGAGTCCAAATTAACAGGGGACTCGAGAAAAGGCGATTGGAGACGATAAGTTCCGATTTGGTTGAATGCCAGTGTTATCAGATTTCTAAAATTTCACACATTTAACGATTCCCCGGCTTTCGCTATATTATTAGAAGTCTAATCTAATGAAGTAAAATGATCGCGCATAGTTTTACCTAATAGAAAAAAAAAGTAAATAACATTATATTTATAATAAACAGCTGAATATTTTTTAAATTTGTACAGGGTGAGTCAACGATAAAGTAAAGTTCATTATTTCATTTGTTTCCGGAATGACGAAAAAATGATAAATACAATAGTTTTAGGGAATGTTAAGGTGCACAGTTTAAAATTATTTTTGAGTATACAGGGTACTTCTAAAAAGTGGGGCCGATATAACACATGTTATTTTTAAATTCTATGTAAAATTTTATAGAACATCAAAATTAAAATATACATAAGTTAAAAGTCCCACGAAATCCCACTGTCAAACCAATTTTATCGTGTTTTATAACTATTTTTTAATAATATAGAAGCAAAATCAGCTGCCCACACTTGCACATTTTTTTAAAATAAATTTTATGTAAAAAAGTATGAATAATGTTATATCTGTCTTTATAATACATAATACTCAAATCCGTGTTAATTTTCATTTAACATTAGTTAACTGAAACATTTTGTTTTTCACATTTTTAATTTCAGATCCTTATCAGCGATATCGAAAAGCCCGATAGTCGAAATTTCATGAAAATATGACAAAAATTATCATTTTTGTCCGCATATCGGATCCGCCATTTTGTTTTTCACATTTTTAATTTCAGATTTCTTCATCAGCAACCTCGAAGAGCCCTATAGTCGAAATTTCATGAAAATATGACAATTTTTATCAATTTTGTCCGCCATTTTGTTATTTACATTTTTTATGTCAAATTTTAATCAGCGACCTCAAAAAACCAGATATGCAATTTTTCATATAATTCACTAATACCTTCATATTTTGGCCACCTTTTTAGGTTTTGGTCCCAATGTGCGGTGATATAAACTGATCAGTGACTTCACAAAACACACCCCAAATGAGATTTTAACAAAGCTTGTTTCTAGTCTTTACTGAAAACTGATGACCTTGATTTTTTTTTTTATACCAGATAAATTACACAGGGCAACAAAAAAATATTTTTGTTTTGGTGCCTGGGATTTTAGAGCTGATTTTAACTATATTTGGGACGCTAAATCTATACATGCAATCCGTTTTTCTCTATCAGCTCTACTTTTTTAGATACATCAACTTATCTACCAATGTGGTTTTTATTCAGTATATTCATTTATGAGAGTTCTAAAATTATTATATATTCATTAATGTAGGTACAATGGTTTTATTGTCAGTCTGTAATTGAGTAAATTCCAGGTAAATCTATAAATAGTGGAACCATTGCCTATCAGGTACCTGAACTGACCCTTTTAATCACCTAACTCGGGTAAGTCTCGTCAGTTTGTGCGTTCTTACTAATGAGAGTAGATCGAATTCGGCGTGTTATTTTATGTTAAGAAAAGAGTGTTTTTGTGTTATTGAACAGAATTAAAATGAGTTCAGGTTCCAGTTCAAGAAGAAGTTGTGTAAATCAACCTGATGTGTTTTGCTATATATGCGGAGAATACATGTTTCAACAAAACAGACAAACTATTACTGACTTTGTAAAGCGAGCGTATCTTGGATACTTTGGAGTTAAGCTTGGTGATCTCGTATGTAAACTTGTACAGAGCATTTACAACAGTGGACTACCGGGAAAAGAAAATGTCTAAAATTCGGCGTACCAATGGTTTGGAGAGAACCAAAAAACCACTTCAATGATTGTTATTTCTGTTTAGTAAATACTAATGGAATCAATCGAAATAACCGCAGTAAGTGGACTTATCCCAATTTAGACTCGGCAATACGCCCTATCCCGCACTCAGATGAAATACCGATTCCAATATTTCATCAGCTACCACATATCTCTGATGACGAATATTTTCCCTCTGATCGCTCTTCTGATGCTAATAAAAGTTCTGATGCTAATGAAACTAACAGTGACTATGAGGGGACGTCATCAGTTCCTCAACGCTTCAATCAAAATGAATTAAATGATCTCACCAGGGATCTCAATTTATCGAAAAAAGCTTCTGAAGTACTGGCTTCTAGGTTGAACGACAAAAATTTACTGGAACAAGGAACCAAAATTACCTTTTACCGTACAAGAGAAAAAGATCTGTTACCATTCTTTTCTCAAGAAGACAATCTTGTATTTTGTCACGAAATTAGGGGACTCATGAAAGAAATGGGACTTTCTGAATATATTCCAGATGATTGGCGCCTATTTATTGACAGTTCAAAGCGAAGTTTAAAATGTGTTCTTCTACATAATGGGAATAAATATGGTTCAATACCACTAGCTCACTCAACGAAACTGAAAGAAGAATAAAATACCATAGCTTTGGTCTTGCAGAAGATAAAGTATTACGAACATCAATGGATGATTTGTGTAGACTTAAAAATGGTAAACTTTCTTCTTGGGCAGCAAAGTGGTTACACGAAATATTCGTGTTTCTTGTGCCTCTGGGATAGTAGGGACAAAACACACCACTGGGTTAGAAAAGATTGGCCTCAGAGAGAAAACATGGACGTTGGGGAAAAGAATGTCATTAACGACGCTTTGGTTGAAAGAGAAAAAATCATACTTCCTCCGTTACATATAAAGTTGGGCTTAATGAAGCAATTTGTAAAGGCTCTTGATAAGAATGGGTCTTGTTTTGCATATATAGGGGTAAAAATGCATCAGTTGAGCACAGAAAAACTCAAAGCAGGGATATTTGACGGCCCACAAATAAGACAATTAATTAAGGATCCTGCCTTCATAAATTCAATGAATCAAGTTGAACGAGAAGCTTGGACATCATTTGTTGCAGTTGTAGAAAATTTTCTAGGCAAACATAAAGCTCAAAACTATGTTGAAATGGTTAACAAGATGCTTAATAGTTTCAAATCCTTAGGGTGCAATATGAGTATTAAAATACACTATTTACACAGCCACTTAGACGGTTTTCCAGAAAATTTAGGAGACATGAGTGAGGAACAAGGTGAAAGATTTCACCAAGATATTAAAGTTATGAAGGACCGCTACCAAGGAAGATGGGACATGCACATGATGGCAGATTACTGCTGGAGTTTAAAAAGGGACTGTTTAAAAAAAACATTCAAGAATGTCGCGGAAAAGAAGCTTTCCAAGTGTTGAGTGACTATTTCATTTCTTCAATGTTTTTTTTTTGTTTGTAAGTACGACATAATATTGTATTTTGTATAACTAAAATAAAAATTTCGTATCTACTTTTGTTTACTACACTTACGGATTTGAGTTACAATAATGTAACTTATATTTCTCTAAAATTGTATATCTTAAAAATTTGAGCTCCTAGGTACAAATGAATACGTTATTTGAATTCAGGACATCAAATTGATATAGAATCAGCTCAAAAAACCTCGACACCAAAACAGCTGTTTCCCTGTGTTATTAAAGGTAATGCACTCGTGATAATTTTCGTTCAATCTACACCCCGTGGAGAATATTCCAGAGTTTTTTAAAAATAATACAAAGAAAAGTGCGCGCAAGCATTACATTATATATATATATATATATATTTTACTCGCGTTTTCACAAGCTTTCATTTAACACCACACTCGATTATCTAGTAAAAAAAAAAAATTTTCACTTCCGATTTCACCCCCAAAACTAACCCCTTAAGTCAAAATTTAACTTTCAAAACTACATGGCTCTGATGAGGCCATCAATTCCTATATTATTACCAAATTTCAACTTTCTATGACAAATAGTTTCGGAGAAAATCGGGTGTGACAGACAGACACCGAAGTGATCTTATAAGTGTTCCGTACGGAACACTAAAAAGCTTTTAAAACGAATATCCTGTGAATCGCCAATCCCATTATTTTCAAGACAAATGAACCAAAAGTATAAAATACCAAATAAAACTCTTTTCAATATTTTTTCAGCAGCTGAAAGAGTTAAGAACTCATTTTAAAGTAAGCCAAATTTTTCCTAAACTAATTGCCGTATCATCACTCTAGACATTAATGAAAATTTAACAGAATAGGAGGGGAAGTAAGTAATACATTTGCCTACTGTTCGCTCTGCTTAAAATTATGACTTTTTAGTTTCCCAACTTTTAATTGTCCCAATCCACCTGTTGGCTGCCTGGAAGTCAAGAAAATTGAAAGGGGATGTAGGCAAACTGCACCAAGTATCACCAGTTTACTGGACGTAACAATAAATATCTCAATTTTTAAATTTCTAAATGACATGAAACGAATTACTTTGTTATTTGTCAATTATTTTTTATTTATCTTCTACTGCAGTTTCGGGTGCAGGTAATTTCCACACCACTAATCCATTTATGACCTAGACATATTTAAGGGATTGTAATTGCAGAAGTAAATTCCACACCGAGTACTTTCAGGTAGAGGATGAGGGTTGATAAATGGGTGGTGGTACGCACCGGCCTATTCAATTAAATCATTATTAAATGCTTCTACATATCAGTTTAGTACATATTATTAATTTTTTAAAGTGTTGCTAATATGGAAGCAAAGTTAATAAAAAGTAATCTAGCAAGGGTGAGAATTTTTCTATATATCAATGAACCTGAACTAACCTGTTTTGTAAATATATATATAAATAGATATGTATAGGTTTGTAGCATTATCTAGTATATGTAAGGAAATTTGTCCAATTGTATTTTATGAATTTAGCAAAAACTTCATGTTTTATCAATATTATTCTACTATGAAATAAAAACATATATTTTTGCAAATATCTAAAATTTTCAATAAAAACTGATTTAAAATATATTAAAGCATAATTATATTTGCTTGGTGTGGAAATTACCTGTAAGATTTAAGCACCCTTATAAGGTTAGTGTGGAATATACCTGTTGTATTAAGGGCGCAGGTAGTCTTGGTGTGAAATTTACTAACGCCGGCAGTTTCGTAGGTTTTCTACATTGTCAAGCGTAATACTACAAACACAGACACCACTATTCCCAATAATTCATGACACTCTCAACTCAAATAAACTCGCAGCATATAGATCCATTCTCCATCCCTTTAAATAAGCAAAATTTTAGAAAAAGAATTAGATATAATCAAGAATATTGCCCACAATAACGAATTTTAGAAAAAACCATAGATAACCTAATTAAAAATAAACAAAAACAACTAAATTTAAGACATATTTATCCACAGGTTAAAAATGATGAAAAACAAACTTTTTCCTCATTGTCATATTTCGGACTAATTTCTAATAAAATTGTATATACAGTCCCTGGCCAAATTATTAGACGCACTGTATTTTTTTTAGTAATTTTATGTTTCTTAAGAGTTTTTATGCAATAATGGTATATTTAGACTACAATATTATTGATTTTTATTTAAAAGAATTGTTGTAGACTACATATTTGTATTTATTTTTAACATATGGCAACACTGTGTTGACAAAGTGATACATGAACGTAAACAAGTACAAACCTGTATCAGTCGCGATCGGAATCGAGTCAGGTACGGACGTGTTTCTGTGGCTTTATGGACTGTGATTGTTTGTTTAACAGTTTTATACTACTCAGTTATTAGTTTATTTTGTATGCAGTGTTTTAAAAAAGTAATTGGACTATTTTCATTATGGGTAGAAAAGGCGATCTTTCACCACGTAAAAAAGCTGAAGTGAAGGCCCTTGTGATTGCGAAAACATTTACAAACCGAGAAATATCACGAAGATTGGAGGTTTCTGAAGCTAGTGTACGACGCATAAAAAGAAAATTTGAGTCAGGGAAGGAATTAAGCCCGAAAAGAAAGAAAAGATGCGGTAGAAAACCAATTTTCACTCCACGGTCAGAGAGATGTTTGAAGACAATTTGTGTAGAAAACAGATTTGCTACCCCAAAGGTAATAAAATCACAACTCCAGGATGCTAGCGTAAATGCTTCTGAGCGCACTGTTCGAAGAAAATTGAAAGAATTAGATTTTAAGGCCTGTCGCCCCGCCAGGAAGCCCAAGTTAACAGCTGCAATGAAAGCAAAGCGCCTGAAGTGGGCCAAACAATGGCAAGACAAAGATGTGGACTTCTGGAGATCGGTAAGATACAGCAATTTAATCAATAATTGATACATTATTATCATTTTCAGTTAAATAAAGCAAATAAACATGGAAGTTTATTATTTTTCCTATTTTTGACAGGTCTGCTTCAGTGACGAAAGCACATTCGAAATTTTGCAGAATAAAGCTCAGTATGTGCGTCGTCGTCATGGAGAAAAGTTTCATCCTGATTGTGTCGTCCCGACGGTTAAACATCCCACCAAAGTGATGATTTGGTCAGTCATCAGCGGCAAGGGCACTGGACGTCTGTACGGCGTCAAAGGAATAATGAGGCAAGATCAGGCAGAAAAAAAATCCCTCTGTTGGATTGGCCCTGATATGAACCCCATTGAAAATGTGTGGGAGCTGATGAAAAGAGAAGTGGCTAAAGATGTGATTACCAACAAAACCCAGCTCCTAGAAAAGATTATTCATGTGTGGAATCATCATCCTCAAATGCAGGAGACAGTACAATCTTGCATTGATAGCATGCCGCGCAGAATTAAAGCTTTGATAGCGGCTAAAGGTGGCTCAACTAAATATTGACTTTTACTAACATTAATTTCACTTTTCTTTAAAACTTAATAAACTTATGCTTTTCTAAATTAATGCTGTTTTATTTATGTCAAATAAATAGGTAATTGATTGGATAATATAAAAATAAAAAACAAATCAATTTAAAATAATAAAACGGTACAATATCACTCGGTAATTAATATTTTACATGAAATCTTGCAGTGAGTCTAATAATTTGGCCAGGGACTGTATACTCGCAAAAGACAACATAAATATCTCTTTTAAATTACTCCACCGCAGAAAATGCACAAACTATAGAGGCCTAAGCATAATATCGAGTATGGGAGGTTTGTATGGAAAAATTGTTAAAAATATCATGGAGGAAAATATAAAAGGAAAAATTGGAGAAGACCAAGCAGGCTTTACGGCCGGAAAACCATGTATAGACCACATATACACTATAAAACAAACAATGGAAAAAAAACTGGCAAAGGATAGAGAAGTTTATCTAGCCTTCATAGACCTAAGAAAGGCCTATGACTCAGTACCAAGACAAAGATTATGGAACGCAATGAAAGAAATGGGCATTGACAAAGAACTAATATACGCAATAAAAGCTCTCTACGAAAACAACACAGTGAATATAAAAATAGGACATAAAGTAGGGAAGAGACTCCAAACATCAAAAGGCCTATGCTCTACATCCCCAACACTATTCAAAATATACCTACAACAAACATTAAAAAAATGGAAGCAAAAATGTAGTGGAATGGGGGTTCCAATACGAGAAGATTACTTATAAACTCTAAGTTTCGCAGACGACCAAGTAATCATAGCGCAAGGTGAGGAAGACCTCAGTTATATGGTAAGAAAACTGAAAGAAGAATACACTAAAGCAGGATTAGCAATAAACTTTGATTAAACGGAATATCTAACAACAACGTGGAGAATCTAGAAGTCGATAACGAAACAATAATCAAAGGAACCGATAGATTTAAATATTTAGGAACCATCATTTCAAAAAACGCAACATCAGAAGAAGAGATTAAAGCTAGATTAGGACAAACGCGGACATGCATAAGACAATTAAATTCGATCCTGTGGGACAAGCACATTACAAAGAGAAACAAAACACGCATATACAAATCAGTAATACAAAGCATAGTGACATACGGGTTAGAAACATGGAAGATGAACAAAAGAAATAAATCTAAAATTAACGCGGTAGAGATGGAGTATTGGAGAAGATGTTGTAGAGTGACACGTATGGAAAGAATAACAAATGAAGAAATAAGAAGCAGAATGAACATCAAAGAGAACGCAATAAACACCATTGAAGAAAAACGATTAAAATGGTATGCACACATAAGACGGAGCGAAGATAATAGGTAAGAAGGTAAAGAAAATAACAGAGTGGAGCCCTATAGGGGAAGAAAAAGAGGAAGACCCAGACGATCGTGGAGAGACGATGTGGACGAGGCTATGGAGGACTGGGGTCTAACAGATGGAGACTGGGAAGATAGAAACGGATGGAATCAAAGGCTGAGAGAGAAGAAAGACAGCGTCAGCTGTAGAAAATCCTTGATATATATATATATATATATATATATATATATATATATATATATATATATATATATATATATATATATATATATATATATAAATCACTCCAAAAACTTTCCTCCCTCTTTTTTAATGTAAAAGACAAAACTCATAAATACAAAGACTCTGGAGTTTATGAACGGTCATGTAATGAATGTAATAGCTGTTATATAGGCCAAACAGAGAGAAATTTCGATACTAGATTTAAAGAACACCAAACATCTTTTCAATTAAACCAAGAAAACTCTGGGCTGGGTGTTTGTGATTTGTCTGTGTGAATGTGTAAATTTGTGTGTCTTATAAAGAGAGATGCTGGCTAATTGGTTATACGCCAATGCCATAGAACACATGTAAAAAAAAATACATAAAGCACAAAAGGGAAGAAAATTAAATATTTTAGAAGCTATAGAGATCTACAAGCACAATAAAAATAAAGATACAATCCTATTAAATAATTAAACAGATGTTCAGAATTCAACCCTGTTTGGCGCATTTTAGAAGTTTTTTAGATATATTTGAAGAAGGAATTTTTTTAAAAAGTTTTAAGAAAATATTGAAAAGTATTTCTTCAAATTTGAAACAATAATGGCATTTAACCTTTTGTAATAATATAATTTTAATTTAAGTTCATGGTAATTTAATGATGGGTAATTCCATATTGTACCTGGAAATTTGTTATAAATCATAAATAAACCACCTTAGTTTGTAATATTACGCTTGATAATGTAGAAAACCTACGAAACTGCAGTAGCAGATAAATCGAAAATAAGTGACAAATAAAGTAATTCGTTTCATTTCATTTAGAAATTTAAAATGTACTGTCACAAAGTAACGGACACCTCAATTATACAATTTAAATATCTCAATGTTTAAAAATACAACGTTGCATCCTACTGGTGTAGAGGATTAGTTAGCATTTGATATCGATAGAAAAGACTCAGTAACAGATAACTAATAATTCATTTCATTGTAAACAACCTAAATTAGCCGCGCTACATTTTTTAGTTCATCGTCTGGTCATTTTTTTTCTCTGAATAGAGTAAACTTCAATAATGAAAGGAATCGTATTAGGATATAAATAGAGTTAATGGTTATGACGATGACTTAATAAACAAGTTAATAAATATACATAAGTTCAGGTTAAATATTCAGAATTCCACCTTTTTCACATCCGAAGCAAATAAGATCAAGTATCTCTCCATACCATATCATCCGAAATATAGCAGGGGCCTCAATAAGGTGTTTAATAAGGTGGGCCTCACCTTAATCTATAAGTCACACAAACATCTTGCATACCGACAGTGGCGTGAACATCCTAACACCATAAATCGTAACATCTTTGTTCATGCCAGGAACAGATGCAAAGAAATTATCGACGAAACCAAGGAGGTACACAATCAACGGATTAGAAACAAACTTCTCGCTTGTCCCGGCAATTCCAGATCCTTTTGGTCAGTCGCTAAGGCAGTTAGTCAAAATTTCACCAAATCCATCATACCACCACTCACACGGCCAGATAATTCTATTGCAACGACACCTGTTGAGAAAGCGAACTTGTTGGCTGAACTCTTTGCTTCACATTCTACTGTCGATTTCCAAGGAAAAAACACCACCTACTATTCCCATAGTGCAGTCAAGGATGCCCGATATTGTCTTCAGACAGCGTATCATAAAACGTATTTTGATGAAGCTAGACACCAAAAAGGCTTCAGGCGCTGACGGAATACCTGCCATAGTTCTCAAGAACTGTGCGAGGGAACTAACACCAGTTTTCTGTAGACTTTTCAACCTATCCTACAGAAAGGGAATATTTCCTTCCTGCTGGAAATGTGCCACAGTTCAGCCGATACCTAAAAAAGGCAAGAAGACCTTGCCAAATAACTACCGACCAATCGCACTACTCTCAATAATATCGAAAGTCATGGAAAAGGCTATCAATCAGCATCTTCTAAAATATCTTGAAGGATTCAACATTATTAGTGATCACCAATATGGCTTTCGTAAAAATAGATCAACAGGAGATCTTCTGACTTATGTAACACATGTTTGGAACAACGCAATTGAACACTTTGGAGAATCTCGAGCGGTTGCTCTTGACATATCCAAGGCATTCAACCGTGTTTGGCACGATGGACTGTTGGCTAAGTTGCGCTCTTATGGTATATCTGAAAGGTTCTGTTTGTGGCTCTCATGTTTCCTCAGAGAGCGTTCTTTACGAGTGGCGGTCGACGGATTTCTTTCTAACACCCTCACTATCAACGCCGGTGTGCCCCAGGGCTCCATACTGTCTCCTACTCTCTTTCTCATTTACATTAACGATCTGCTTTGCAGATGACAGTACACTTATCTCTTCATTCACTTTGAACGCTCGGACATCGACTACTCAGACGAATATCCGCAGACAGCAGGAAGTCATTCAACTTAACAAAGACTTGGAAGAAATTCTATCTTGGGGTGACAGTAACCAAGTGGAATTTAACGCTACAAAAACCCAGGCGGCAGTTTTTTCTAAAAAAGTTAACGTTGCAGAACCCGACATAGGTATGTCGGGGCACTCCATCCCTCTAACATCGTCACTCAATCTGTTAGGCGTTAATTTGGGAGCAAATATGTCCTGGCATGAACATGTTGCAGGCATAGCAAGAAGAGCTTCTCAAAAGTTGGGAATATTGTTTCGAACCAGAAAGCTTTACACTCCACAACAACTGTTAATCCTTTACAAAGCTCAAATTCGACCAACTATGGAATACTGCTCCCATGTTTGGAGCTCCGCTCCCAAACATACACTGCATTTGTTGGATTCTATCCAGAGAAGAGCTGTTCGTCTGATTGGACACCCGGAGTTGACTGACGGCCTTGATTGGCTGGAACATCGAAGAACGGTTGGCGACTTGAGTCTATTCTACAAGTACTTTCATGGAAAGTGTTCGAAGGATGTGGCCCGTTTAATTCCTCCCAGAGCGGTGCATATTAGAAGTACACGTCGCGCTAATGCTTCACATCCGTATGAGGTTCAGCTTGTTACTCCTCGTACAACGCGTTTCAAGCAGTCTTTTATATGGAGAACATCATACCTTTGGAATGGTTTACCCAGGACTGTGTTTCCCATCGAGTACAATCTACAGCGATTCAAGAACAACGTGAATCGTTTTCTCCGCACACGTGTCGCTCCTGTAGCGCTTTAGGGACTTCCCTGTAGCGCGTGTGCTAGACCGATAAAAAAAAAAAAAAAAGTCATCAGACAATTTGAGGAATATCTTAAGAAATATCAAAGACAAGACTCCTAATTGTGAAAAAGTGGAATTTATGAAATTAGTTGTAATGATTGTGACAAAAAGTATGTTGGGCAAACTAAAAGGTCAATTAAAACACGATTTAAAGAACATTTAGCACATTTCGAATACAGTAGAACAGAAAAGTTTAGCATTGCCGAACATGCCCTTGAAGCTGATCATACTGTGATAGTAAATAATCTAAGATTAATTAAAAATGTATCTGTTAGGAGATTGTTGAACACATACGAAAGTATGGAAATTATAAAATATAAAAGTAGTTTAATAAAGACAGAGGGCCTATTCCTTATAGTCCCCTATACTGGTTACTTGACCGGAACTGATGGCTCGCCTATGCCATTAGTTCCGCCTGAGTAATATTAAGATCGTTTTATTAACATTTTCTACCGACTTTAGATACATTTTTTATGATTTGGCAATATTGTTCGGATGCGATAAATTAGCGCTTAGGCAACAATGCGTCTAGTTGCTTTGTGTGAAACCTCATATTTAGCGGCAATACGGTAGATCCCCGAGCGAAATAAAAATTTATTCCGATATTTTCTAGGGTAGAATTTATTTTTAACAATTGTTGGGTTTTAAAAAATTAGCAATATCTGGAACTACTTTTTACTTGACGAGGATAATGAATCAAAAGCAGTTTTTGGGTTGTGTAGCGTAAAAATCACGGGAGGTTTAGGAAAAAAAGCTAGTACTTCTATCTTCATGAAAACATTTAACATTCAAACATCCCAATATGAATGAAGCTAAAGACAAAACAGCACCATCAACCTTCTCTGGGAATATTTTGGTACAACCACACCGTGGAATATCTTCTTCTTCCTGTGGTGCCTATCCGTTCCGGATGTTAGCGATCAATTTGGCAATCCGTACTTTGTTAAGAGCTGTTCGAAACAAACTTGTTGCAGATTTATTGAACCACGTTCTTAGGTTCTTTAGCTATGATATTCTTCTTCTTCCAGGCCCTCTCTTTTCTTCCACCTTCCTTTACAGTATTTGTTACAGCAAGCAGTACCTTTCGTTATTTCTCATGACGTGTCCGAGATATTCGAACTTAGTTGTCTTTATTCTCATCAATATTTCCTTGCCTTTTTCCATTCTTCTTAGAACCTCCTCATTGGTAACGTGATCAGTCGAAGGTATTTTCAAAATTTTCCGGTACAACCACATCGATCCTTTTACATGACGCCTCCGTTAATGTCCACGACTCCATCCCATACAACAACACGGGAAAAATATAGCATCTTAGTAACCTACTCTTTATCAGTAACGATAAGTCGCAGCATCTATATAATTTAGCCATTTTTAGGGATGCGTCTCTTGACCACTCTATCCGATTTTGGATCTCTACTGAGTGGTACCATGCATCGTTTACTCTTGTCCCTAGTTATGTATATGTTTGTGTTTTTATTTTATCTGCTGTTTATTTACTACTTCCGTCTTGATTGTTGTTCTTTCATATTACCATGTATTTAGTTTCCTTAATGTCGAGTGATAAGCCATATCTATCAATGATTTCACTCACCCTAATCATTATGCCTTGAAGGTCTTCTCTGCTGTCTGCAAATACAACCGTATCGTCAGCATATCCTATGTTATTTATGTATTCCCAGTTTATTTTTTTAGAGAAGGGATGATAACACTGTGTGTAATTTTTTAAGTTATGGAAAAATAACCATATACGGACACCACTACGTGATAGTAGACCAAAAAAAAAGACCCGTGTCTCCCAGTTTTTCCGAAAGTCATGCACTTTTTTTTATGGGCCCCCAAAGATTTGAGGCCTGGGTGTAATTTTTGCAAAAAACACATCATATTCTGAGGCTCATATCTTGCAAACCGTTCGGAATTTTAATTTACTTTCTGTGGCAAAGTTGTAGCCCTTGTCATAAGGAACAAAAATTGTGAACATTTAAAGTAAAAAAAACTTCATCTTCAAGATCAAAATAGCTAAAAACTGTAAAAAAATTCGATTTTTTTTACCTTTTTTTTCCCTGTTTAGGCCCATAGCTAGCAAACCGTTCAAAATTCAAGGAAACAATCAACGACAAAAATGTAGCTAAGATCTTAGTAAACAACTTTCTAGAATATATGAACTTCCTGGGAACACTGTTTAGGTAGCCGCAAAAGTTAAAATTTTCCCGAAAAATCTACTTTTTTAAAGTTTTTTGCGATTTTGATTTGGAAGATGAAATTTTTTGGATTTTATATGTTCACAATTTTTGTTCTTTATGACAAGAGCTACAACTTTGCCTCAGAAAGTAAATCAAAATTCCGAACGGTTTGCAAGATATGAGCCTGAGAAAATGATCAGTTTTTTGCAAAAATGACACCGAGGCCCCAATCTTTGGGGCCTCATAAAAAAAAAAAATGCATTACTTGGGGCAAACCTGGGAGACACGGGTCTTTTTTTACCCGAGGCTTCCAGTTTTGGCCCGATTCATGTACTTTTTTTTATGAGGCCCCAAGGATTTGGGGCCTCGGTGTCATTTTTGCAAAAAACTGATCATATTCTCAGGCTCATATCTTGCAAACCGTTTGGAATTTGATTTACTTTCTGAAGCAAAGTTGTAGCTCTTGTCATAAAGAACAAAAATTGTGAACATATAAAATCCAAAAAATTTCATCTTCCAGATCAAAATCGCAAAAAACTTTAAAAAAGTAGATTTTTCGGGAAAATTTTCACTTTTGCGGCTATCTAAACAGTGTTAAGAATCATTCCTAGGAAGTTCATATATTCTAGAAAGTTGTTTACTAAGATCTTAGCTACATTTTTGTAGTTGATTGTTTCCTTGAATTTTGAACGGTTTGCTAGCTATGGGCCTAAACAGGGAAAAAAGGTAAAAAAAATCGAATTTTTTTACAGTTTTTTGCTATTTTGATCTTGAAGATGAAGTTTTTTTAACTTTAAATGTTCACAATTTTTGTTCCTTATGACAAGGGCTACAACTTTGCCACAGAAAGTAAATTAAAATTCCGAACGGTTTGCAAGATATGAGCCTCAGAATATGATGAGTTTTTTTGCAAAAATTACACCCAGGCCTCAAATCTTTGGGGGCCCATAAAAAAAAAGTACATGACTTTCGGAAAAAACTGGGAGACACGGGTCTTTTTTTTTTGGTCTATTATCACGTGGTGGTGTCCGTATATGGTTATTTTTTTTCGTGTTGCACTGTGTAACACAAGCTATCCACATTACAAAAGGTCCAAGAAAAGGGTGTTGCCTTTCACCAATCTTATTTAATATATTTGTAGACAACGCTCTAAAGAAATGGAACCGCACTTGCCAAAGCATGAGCATCCCCATTAGTGATAAACACCTATTATCGTTAAGCTTTGCAGACGACCAAGTAATAATAACACAAGATGCATTCGATATGGAATATGTATTGAAGAGATTATACACAGACTACAAGGAATGGGGACTAGAGGTGAGACTTGAAAAGACGGAGTATATGGTTATGAACTCGGAAATAGAATTTGGGGTCTTAATTAACAACGCTACACATGTCAAACAAGTCAAGGAATTTAAATATCTAGGAGTACTGATTGACAACAAAAATGGTAAAGAGGAGATACAGGATAAAATACAAAAAGCCAGGAGGATCATAGGAGCTCTTAACTCAGTATGGTGGGATCAAAACATAACTACACAAAACAAAAAGAGAATTGGAAGAACAATGGTAGAATCGGTTTTAAGTTATGGTAGTGAACTGTGGGTAAAGAAAGAAGAGGATAAAAGAAAAATAACGACGATAGAGATGGATTACCTGAGAAGAAGCGCCGGAGTGTCCAAATTCCAACACATAACAAACCAAGAAATACGCAATAGAACAGCAGCAACAGAAACAATTACACAAGTCTGCAAAAAAAAAATTGAGAGCTGTTTTGGTTTTTTTGCGTAATTCTTATGTTTTTGGGTGTACTGAATCCGAAAATGACTTTCATTTTGTCATAGAACGTCACGTTTTCTGACAATGTAGGTATCTATGTTAAACAAGTTATCATCTTAAAATAAAAGATAAAAGACTAAAAAATTTTTTTTAAATTTATAATTGCGTAACAAAATTTATTTTTTTATCTAAAATACATTCATTAGTAAGCACTAAACACATTTCTTTTTCCCAGTGAGACTCCTTTTGGTACATTTTCACTTGTAGGAAGCATCTGGAAGGTCTCTCTGAAGCGTCCAACAGTAGTCTGCCATCACTGAGACGCTCCATCTTCCCTGGTATCTTTTTTCCATCTCCTTAATATCTTGGTGAAATCGTTCACCTTGCTCTTCACTCAGATCTCCTAAATTTTCTGGAAAGTAGTCGAGGTGGGAATGAAGAAAATGTACTTTTAAACTCATTAGGCAACCTAAAGCTTGAAATGCTTTTAACATTCTTTTGACGATTTGTTTGTAGTTAGGGTCTTTGTTATTGCCTAAAAATTTCTCTATGACCTCTTTAAAGGCAATCCACCCTTCTTTTTGAGGATCCGTCATGGTTGTGATGAATTGTGGATCAGCCATAAGCCGTCTAATATCTGGTCCAACGAAAACACCTTCCTTCAACTTTGCCTCCGAGAGGCCTGGAAACTTTGATATTAAGTATTTGAAGCAATTTTCATCTCTTGGAAGTGACTTTACAAATTGCTTCATCAATCCCAGCTTTATGTGAAGCGATGGGAACTTTATGAGGAGGCACCAAAGTTTCATACAGGACGTTCTTCTCGTCAACTTTTTGGTCCAGTGATTTGCTCGGTCTCTACTATCCCATAGACACAAAAAGCAAGGGAATTTGGAAAAACCAAGATTGTTGTCCGAGCAACATGCCCAAGATTTTTAAATCACCTCACACTTGCCAACCGTGGTCTTTATATTTTAATTTGCAAAGAACCAATTTCAAGTTCTTGTAGGTTTCCTTGAGGTGTACGGAATGACCGACAGGAATGGAAGCATAGAAACCGCCATTGTGAAGCAGAACTGCTTTAAGGCTTCTTTTTGAAGAATCTATGAAAATACGCCACTGTGCTGGGTCGTATGAGATCTTAAATGTATCCATCAAACCCTCAATATTGGTACAATAAACCAACTCGTCCTCTTGGGCAAAGTAGGAAGTGAACTGCTTCTCACGATATCTAAACCAGGAGGAAGACACTCCCGGCAAAAGTAAGTTAATGCTTTTGAGCCTTGATCCAAGCAACTCAGCAGCGTTTTTGGGAAGATTCAAGTCTCTTACCAAATCATTTAGCTCGCCCTGGGAAAACAATTTCGGACTGCTGTCATCTTCAAATTGAAAACTTGACTTGTCATCGGGTTTAGGTACAGCACCATCTTCGTCAGAACTTGGAATCTCTTCCAAGGTAGCAGGGGCCTTGGGCACTGGTATTTCGATCCCATAAGGGATGGGACGAATAGCTGATTGCAGATTGGGATATGAAATAGACTGCTTCCATTTTGAATTATACCCTTTCACATTATCGGAAAGCTTTTTTCTTGCCCTTAAACCAATTTCGAAGGTCTTCAACACATCGTTTGCAGACTTTATGAGGTGCCCAAACTTTATCCTGATCTCCAAGTTTTAAACCAAAATACGTGAAGTATACTTTTTTTAGAAAGTCCGTAATATTAAGTTGTTGCTTTAATAACATATATTCGCCACAAATATAACATAAACTGTTAGACGAATTCACACACTTCCGCACAGATGAAATTGCACTATATTGAACCAAGATCTATAAAACAATGACGAGTTAACACGTAATTGTACCGCGCCACTTTTTACACAATCGGAGCGCGCATGTTCTGGTTACAACGTTTATGTTTGTTAATTTAGCTCACACAGGGCGTTCTTTATTTAGAAAGTAATGATAATTATGGCATGTATACATTTAAAAACAGTAATCAAAATAAAATTGTACCTATTTATTTATGACTTCATGTTAGCCAAAAAAAACCCTTTTTTATAATAAAATTTTGCGTTTTGCAAAATAACCTGACGTTCTGGAATTTTTTGAGTATTTTTTTAGTGTTCAGAACACCTAAATACATAGAAATCAGTTGAAAACATCCAGACAGCATTTTTGTTGCAGACCTGTGTTATACAAAGAATAGAAAATGGAGGATTAAAGTGGTTTGGACACCTACTCAGAATGAACGATACAAGATGGCCCAAAAGGCTCTGGACATGGAAACCACCGGGAAGAAATAAAAAAGGACGACCACGTAAATCCTGGAATGAAGATATAAGACAAGCCATGAGGTCACGAGGAATGGACGAAGAGATGGCGGACGATAGAGAGGTTTGGAGAAGGCGAATGGGAACACAACACTTAGTTGTATAATTGTTATATATTACTTGTGTATGTATACAGTTAAACCCATATATATATATATATATATATATATATATATATATATATATATATATATATATATATATATATATATATATATATATATATATATTTTAGGATTCAAGAGGCTGCTTGGTCTACTTGAGGCGAAATATAATATTCCAAGCCGACCATTTTTAGCCAAAAACGTCATTCCTCAAATATACGAAAAATGCTAGACACGACTGCTGATTTACAGGTGTTGACTTATTTTTCTGAAATAGCAAGAGTTACTTGTCACGCACTCTTCACGTGATGTAAACTAGGATACTTGCCTAAAGTATTAATTCACTGGTCTAGTAAATACTGGAGAGATACCTTCGCTTTTAATATTAAAACACAGTAGTGCCATTTCTTTTTTATGCAATATTATGTCATTTTGGTGCAGACGACCTATACCCTTTCGCCTCAAGAAAGCACCATCCCACAGGGGTACCAATAACCCAACAGGTGATCGAATCGACATACGGACGAAACGACAGACGTAAGGAGCATATGCTGGCCCCTAGATGTAAAAAACTTTTTACCTTTGTTACCAGTTACCACTCCGATAAAAGTCTCCTTCTTTCTTTGCAAATAAGTAATATTTTAAAAAATAGACAAGCTGGTGAAAAAGATTATAATTTACGACAATGCGGGCGACTGGGGTAGATCGAGAATATTTTAGGATCGGATTTGATGTTTAATCTACCCGCAGATCTTTTTCTAAAAGGTATAATGCAGATAGAGCGACAAAATATAATTTTATCTTTACTTTTAATAGAATTAATTAATTAACTGCTTTTTTTCTATAAAATATTAACGCGTCAAAATATACCCGACTCCGAATGTTCGAGACAACTCGGAACTTCTCGCGAAGCCGCTACTGATATGGTGGACAGTAGGGTGACCGCAAAAAATCGATGTCGGAATTTTGTTCGTCTGGACCCCACAAAACGATTCCCCTTTCCAGGTATTGAGATAGCCGAAATTTGAGCTCGATTAAACGACGTTAACCCGTGCCGCTCGTCGCTCAAAGTTTGAAAAAATCCAAATTTTTGGCCAAAAAGCTGACATAGGGAGCCATAACTCCAAAACGGTAAATAATAGAAACACGCTTAATATCTCAAAAGAAAGCTAATGTTGTTCTTGAAAATTTATATTCTATACATAATTGTTGTTATTTTAAGTTAAACCGAGTTACAACAGCCTTTAGCCCCAAAAACGTGACCTGGTACCAGTAGGAGCCAGTTTGGGAGTATTCTAAGAATTTTACGGGTTTTTACATAATGTGTCTCGGAATTAACATTTTTTTGTGAAAAAGTATTTTGGAACTCAATTTTCAAACATAAAGAGCCTTTTGTTCAAATTTAATCTTTTATTATATGGGGATTACCTGACTAGTTTACCAAAGAAAGACCCGTTTGACAGGTAAAAAGGAGGGTGAATCTAATTTCTATTTTAGGGATGGTGATTTTACTTCAGCTTACAACCGACCTTTTATTTATTCAGTTTAGTTTCTAAAGTGCCTTTGAGCTGGTTAGATCGAACAATTATCTAGTGAAGATATTTTAAGACACTGAAGAGGACAGCATCTACCAGGAACTTGAGGGCTTGGAGGAAATGGACATCCCTGAAGAAGCTGCAGAAGATCCAGGACCATCTGAGAACAAGAGGATGAAAGTTTCATTAGCAAGGGGCGTTAAAGAGATTTTAAACATGAAATTGTCCATTTTATTAGATCGATGTAAGGTATCCGACAGAAATGCCACGAGAATTTTAATAGCTACTCTAGAAGCACTAAACCTTGACCCTCTTGAGTACAAAGTCTCGAAAACTTTATTGCATGATAGAAGGCAAATGTTCAGAGAACAATATAATAAAAAAATTTTTGATAAGTAAACATTCCTGAAAAAGAGCCCGTGGTTGTCCATTGGGACGGTAAACTTTTACCGGGTGTTTTAAAAAATGAACAATGTGAGCGAAGAGCTATAGCTATTTCATATGGCGAAAAGGAACAGCTGCTGGGAGTTCCTGTAACAGCAAACAGCTCTGGAGAGGAGCAAGCCGTAGCCGTATATGAATGCCTACATGAATGGGGTCTTCTCAACACCGTCAAGGCGATGTGCTTCGACACTACAGCATCCAACACGGGAAGACTCAAAGGAGCATGCGTCATATTGGAGCAAATGTTAGGAAGAGAATTGTTATACCTAGCTTGCCGTCATCCAGACATTTTCAAGAGATTTCTCACTGCGTGGCCCAAGATAGACAAAGAAAAATACGACACAGGTATCAGTGACAATCTAATACAAAAGCAGTTAACTCCAGAAGTAATTGCAAATGTTACTGCTGAATTCGAGACCAAATTAACAGAGAGCCACCCCAGAGATGACTACAAGGAGCTATTGCAGTTGGTTCTCGTATTTGTTGGATCACTAGACGGCAATGTTGTGGGTTTTAGAACTCCAGGAGCCATTCATCACGCTAGGTGGATGGCAAAGACTGCTTAAAAATGTTCATTTTTCGTCGTCAATTTAAGATGTCTAAAGAAGAAGAAAGTTCTGTGTATGCCATTTCTGTTTTCCTAGTTAAAATTTATTGTAAAGCTTGGTTCAATGCTCCAAAAGCTCATCTTGCTCCAAAGCAAGATTTAGATATTTTGCATAGTCTGTTAGACTATAAAGAATGTGACAACGACATTGCAGAAATAGCCCTGACCAAATTTTCGAACCATTTGTGGTATTTGAATGCAAAGTTGGTGGGATTATCGTTTTTTGATCCCACCATTACAGACGATGAAAAGTTGTTAATGGCTAATAAATTGCTCAGTAGCACAGATGAACCATCACAGCACGCTAGGGTTGTAAATCCAAAAGTTAGGAAAGAAAACTTAAAATAGGTAGTTGATGGAGGATTGGTAAATTTACTTACCAAAGAAACGTTTACATTCTTTGACCAATTTTAATATAAAAACAGATTTCCTAAGACAACATCCAAACACCTGGCCTCAAAATAATGACTTCCAAGAAGGATTGAAAATTGTCAAAACATTAAAAGTAGTTAATGATATGGCTGAGCGTGGTGTTAAATTAATAACCGACTTTAACGACCTTTTTCTATTTTAAAATAAAAAATGTCATTAGACTTATCAGTATTACTTGTCTTTTTATTATATTTCTACTTTAAACTCAAAAATATACCAAAAAAAAGCAAAATTTATCACTTAATAACAAAATATACGAAGTATGCTCCTAGTGGTACCAGGTCACGTTTTTGGGGCTAAAGGCTGTTGTAACTCGGTTTGACTTAAAATAACAACAATTATGTATAGAATATAAATTTTGAAGAACAACATTAGCTTTCTTTTGACATATTAAGCGTGTTTCTATTATTTATCGTTCTGGAGTTATGGCTCCATATGTCAGCTTTTTGGCCAAAAGTTTGGATTTTTTCAAACTTTGAGCGACGTTTAAGCGAGCTCAAGTTTCGGCTATCTCAATATCTGGAAAGGGAAATCGTTTTGTGGGGTCCAGACGAACAAGATTCCGACATTTTTTTTTCCCCTCTATGAGATCCGGTCACTCTAGTGGACAGAGAGCAATAGAGAGGCATCGATTCTAGTTTTGTCAACGCAGCAGATAAGTGTTGCCAAATATGAATTAATTTACTTATTCTTGGTAGTTTGTAAAGTTTGTAATCAAGGTGATAGTGTAGCTTTTGCATCGAAATACTGAAAATAAATTATTACTGCATGCATTGTTATTGTATGAGAGGAGGGAGGCGCGATGAATGGATGTGAGTGCCGGACCCTTTACCCTGGTTCAGAAAAAACGAATCTTTTGAAATGTACATTTATAGACGCCTTCTTTGCATCTCCTGGGTACAGAAAATAAAAAACAATTAAAACAATAAAAAAAATATTTTTGTACACTTAAATATTTGTCACTCTTGAAAAAAATTCCCGAAATTAGCCTTTTTTTCCTGGGACCTGGAGTGACCTTACCCCTTAAGTGTTAAAACAGCTTTGTAAAAAAAACTGGTAAAGTGCCCAGTGCTTCCCTCGCAAATATCAATACTCATTGTCACTTAGGTCCTCACGACCTGCTTTAAAACCTTTATACCACTCGTACTCTTCTACGGGATCGACAAAACTTTGACAGAGTCTAAAACTCACTGTCAGTTTAGGCCCAATATCTCAGTTTCTGTTCATCCGATTGTCATAAAAATCAGATATAATGTCAGTGAAAGACGTACCTTTCGAAGGCATATTTCATTCAGTACGTGGCGCCACTAATATTGCCTATTTTAAAAAAGTCGTGTTTACTTTAAGACACTACGTATGGTGAAAGCCGGTGAATCATTGAATATCTTAAATTTTAGAAATTTGACAACATTTTTATTCAACGAAATCGTAACTCATTGTTTCCAGCCGCCCTTCTTTGACTCCATCGTCAATTTTGGATCGCGTGTCCATGTAACCAAGCGGAGCCTTGAGAAAATCCAAGGCTCCGATAAAAAGACAACAGTTTAATTTATTTACAGTAAATTATTTTTATAGACATTTCAATATAGAACAGAAACTTTATTCGTACACGACATAATTACTTATAAAATCAGCGGTCTTATTCCATAACAAGTTTCAGGTACTACCTTAAATGAATCGAGAATTAGAGCGTACTATTTGTCATACAGGATACGGAATAGTTACTATTAAAAAATCGCAGCCACTTTATATGGTTTTAAAAAGTTAATTTATGTGTGAACCAAAAGTATATTATGCTTACTAGTTTATTTTAATTGATCTATAAAAACTATTAGAGAACAATAACTAACACGCTAAAAAGGTTTGTAAGATTTTATCACAGTAAACATAAAACACAGTAGCAACGCTCAAGAAAATTTTTAGGTACTGTGTTTTATCACGTATGCGTCCCCTATCATACCAACAATATGGCTGCCAGCGCGGTCCCGGGTTGTGTTTAGATCTGGAGAGTCTTTTATAACGTGCTTCGAAATTCATTATTAACAATCTTCCAATAAGTAAATGATGATGATGATGATGTTTTTTGGGTCTTGGGCGCGTCGACAGCTAGGTTATTTAGCGCCCCGCAGTGGTGTTTAGACTTAGATTATGAAGTTGATGTCCGCACAGTGCGAAATTTAGGAAGTTTAGCGGAACTTTATTCAATTTTTGAAATACGTAAAATGCATAAGATTATTCATTATTTTGGTAGGTTAATATCCCACCTCTAAAACCTCATACTCAGTTTGGGGATTAACCCTGCGAAACAACTGCAAAATGCACCTGAAAGTTGCATTACTTATTCAATCATACTTTTTGCCTACAGAAAGCTATTGGATTTGTTTAAGTTAATAGAGTGGTACATACAAACGGCAAGTCAGTAGGCCATGATTTTTTCTTCATTTATTTTATAAGAGAATTGTCAATTATTGGCATTTAAATAATTGCAAAATCTTTTCTTACTCGTGTGTGATTTGTTCGTGAAAAAAGTGATTTTCAAGAAGTAAGTAAAATTTACATTTTTAACTTCAGTGGAGACTTTAAAAAGTGATACTACATAATACCAGCTTGAAAACGCACAAAATTTGAAAGGTTTTTTTTTTCCTCTGTTGGAAACACAAAAGATCTTCTGCGATATTTTGCGATCTTCTTTTAAATTAAACATTTTCCAGAATGACTTTGCAAATTTCATATAACTGCATATTCCAAAAGTGGAAGGAAGAACCGACATCGGACGCCTTCATTGGTTTTGTTTTGGAAAAAATAGGCTCACCAATGCTAACATCAGACGCTCTTTGCAGTTTAAAGGCAACTCTTCGTGCGCTGGTTTGTAAAATACAAAAAAGGTGGAGGGAATCCAGTCGAAATTTAGCATCATTTCTGAATAAAAATGCTAGCTGGCTTGAAAATAATGTCAAATTTTCAAATGCTGTAAGGGATGCATTGCCTAGTGGATCGAGGACCAATGCAGGTAGACCTAAAAAAAGAATTTAGGGATTGTCATCCTAAAGTGCAAAATAGAAAAGTGCATCATCTTTTGAAGTCCGGTAGTCAAGACGAGTTAGCCAAAGCAACTGCAACAAAGCTATAGCAATCTGGAAAACGAAACTCTGCAGCGATTGTCGAGGAACTGGCATCTGGTTCTCCAGAAAGGGGTAGCAAAATCAAGAAGGCTCGCATGTCTTCTTCAAACAGCCCACGAAAATTAACTCCAGGCTCTGGCGCTACATATTGATGCAAACTTATCGCCAAATCATTACAACATTGTTCGAGATCAAGCAAAAAAACTCACCGTTGCACTTTGTATCCACCTTATTATGTTGTAAAAGACGCAAAGAGGTTGTACTATCCAAAGGACATAATAATAACTGAAGTTTCAGCTGAAGTATCAGTTTAGTCGCTTATAAATCATACCGTAGCAAGACTTTGTACAGGGCTAGAAGGGATTCTTAGAACTTTATCAAACACACAGTTAATTATCGACAAAAGTATATGGACAAACATAGCTCTGATGATAGTATGTTTAGTGTATCAATGGTACCAATCCAAATGTGCTCCGTAAATGATAATAGTGATAATCAGTTAGTAATTTGGAAAAAACCCTGCTTCTTCTTCCACACGGTACTGTCGCCCCATTAAGTTCGTTTTTGCCAAAGAAACAGTCAGTGTAATTACCTCAGAAGTAAACAAAGTGAAAGAACAAATATCTCAACTTACTCCAACCACTATACTTGTAGACGGCAAGCAAATTCAGGTTACAGCAAATATGATCTTTTGTATGATTGACGGTAAAGTATGCAATGCTATATCATCCTGTGCATCATCACAAACATGCTACTTATGTGGGGCTAAACCTAGTGAAATGAACAACATCTGCGATATACCTCAAAAAAATATAAATGAATCCTTTTTATCCCTTGGACTATCACCCCTCCATGCATGGATAAGGTTTTTGGAATGTATTTTACATATATCGTACAAACTGGATATTAAGGCATGGCAAGCTCGTGGAGCAGAAAATAAAAAAAAAAAGTTGCAGAGAAGAAAAAAATACATTCAACAAAAATCAAAGAGGCTTGCTTATAGATATGCCAAAATAGCAGACCGGAAACACAAACGATGGTAATACCGCGAGGAAATTCTTTAGAAATGCCGAAAAGTCTTCCGAAATAACTGGCGTTAATTTAGATTTGATCAAGCGTTTTCATGTGCTGTTAGAGTGCCTAAATTGTGGTCTTAAAATTGATTCAGAAAAGTTCGGCGAATATGCAAGAGAAACTTTGGAATTGTATTTGAAAGAATATTTCTGGTACTCAATGCCCGTAAGTGTGCATAAAGTCCTTTGTCATGGAAAGGATATTATAGCCTCTTGCATTCTTCCGATCGGACAATTTTCTGAAGAAGCTCAGGAGGCAAGAAACAAAGACTGCAGAAAATATCGCGAACTTTTTACTAGAAAAACATCCCGAATTGACACAAATACGGATTTATTTAATCGACTGCTTATTTCATTGGATCCGTACATCGCTAGTCTTCGTAAAGCACCCAAAACCAAGCATAGTGAAGTTACGCCAGAAGTTTTAGAGTTGTTAGAAAGATTTGCAGACCCATGTAATGATTGCGAGTCTTCAGACGATTGCAATGAGTCTCGTTCTGAATAGATGTTCAAAATGTTGTTACAAAATGTATGTTTTTTTTTAATTGTTCTATAATAAAAAACACAAAATAAAACTGGAAAACTTTAAATAAAACACATTAATTTCTATTAAAAATTTTAAAAAACCAACAAATAGAACTGTTTTACTGGTTTAAATAATTAAATTCCGGTAAACTCAAGAAATTTCGCACTGTGGTCCGTGAGGAATTCTCTTATATTGTTTCTGTGGGTAATGAAATTTGTGACTATAGACTGAAGACTTGATGGGAGGTTGTGGAAATCACGAAGTTGTTGGTGGCAGTTGGATTCAAAATTATCTCGGATCGTGAGTGGGGAATCGCAGTCAGCGCAAGTAGGTGCCGGGTTATTTTTTAGTAGGTGTATGTGTGTAGTATATGAATGTCTTATGGCTAGTCTGCGCCATGTTACGTTTTCTCGCCTAGTAAGTTGAGTGTAGTGAATGGGAGGATGGAATGTGGATCTGACCTGCCAGAGTTTATTCTGAGTGTCTATTAGGTCCCAGTACAGCTGTGATAGTTGATTAAAAAGATCTTTAAGGTGGTGATTGAAGTCTCTAGGGTGATTTTCGCTGTAGACGGGGGAGCCCTGTACGATAGCTAGTTTTGCATAATTGTCGGCGAGATCATTTCCAGGGTTATTGACAGGACTCTATAACCAACAGAAGTGGATGGTTTTATTCTTGATTTTTGCAACATATAATAGATCGTAAATCTGACGAATGTAATTTTGGGAAAGGTTCTTTGATTTGATGGCGGAAAGGGCACTGCTGAGACTATAAGGAAGCTGGAGTGGGATTGGAGAAAGAGGGCCAATCGGACTCCTTCTTTGATGGCATATAATAATAAGTAAATGACTCATTTGGCGTTTAAAATTGAAAATAATTATCAATAAATAACCGGTCAAGTGCAAGTTGAACTTGCGCAATTAGTGTTCCGTACGTAGGTATAAAGTGATTAATGACTTCACAAAACACACCCCAAATGAGTTTTCAAACAAAGTTCGTTTCCGATCTTTACTGAAAACGGATTTCAAAATTTTTTTTTTATTTTTTTTATATACCAGATAAATTATTAACACTCGTGATCATTTTTGTTCAATCTACACCTCGTGGAGAATATTCCAGAATTTTTTCAAAATTGTTTGATCAGTACTTTTCGAGATAAGTGGAGAGGACAGCGAATTTTCGCGATTTTTTAAAAATTATAAAAAGAAAAGTGTGCGAAAGTATAACATTATATATATATATTTGAACTCGTGCCTTTACAAGCTTCCATTTGATACCCCATTCGATTACCTAGTAAAAATTTTTTTTTCACATCCGATTTCATCCCCCAAAACTAACCCCTTAAGTCAAAATTTAACCCCTTACTGCATGACTTTTTTTATTTTTTCAAAAAAAATATATTGTTAGATAATATTTTTAAATACACGAAATAAATGTTAAAAAAAAAAATTGGTCACCTTTTTATCAAGATATGAATCACCTTTTGACATGTGCCAAATTTGGCACAAATTGAGAAAACGGAAAAAAAAAAAAAATTAAAAACTAGAGAATAAATTTCGGTAAAAATGTTTAAAACGTGTCATACAAAGTTTATTCAGTATGGAATTTATAAAAACAGTTTCGGTCTTTATTTAGGCATAAAAATACCACACACTTGTTACAAGACACATGAGATTTTCCCTTGCACTCAGGATATTTACATCTTTGGCGATCTTCATTTACTTCTGGCCAGTGACTCAAGTTATCAGTTCTAACTTCCTGGGCTGGTATTTGTGAAAAGGGATATTTTCTTTGTTTCAAATCTAGCTGAGGCTGTAGGCAGGTGCTTGGCCTTCCCCTTTTTTTCTGACTCACGCCAGATTTCGTTAATATTTCTGCAAGAGCAAGCTTGAATTCTGAGAGCGACAAATATAAGTTATCATTTTGCAAACTTCGTCTCCACAGTATCCAACTGTTAGCGCAAGTCATATCAAGAAAATGGAAAAATACCCTCATATACCACTTTTTTTTTATCTAATTTGGATTCTATAGTATCCTAGCATGCTATCTAGGAGATCTACTCCTCCCATATAAGCATTATATACAGCAACGCTTTGGGGACGGGGGATTTTTATATGGGTATTTGATTTTTTGCAGAACCTCGTTGCTTCTGATGTAGGCTGACTGCCAACATAGGTTGATACGGTATTCACAACTTTATTATCATACCAGGACACTGCAGATATTTGCACACCATCGACAGTTGCCACTTTTTCCAGAAATGTACCTCTACCTTTTTTTTTCATTTCCGATTCCTTAGGAAACTGCAAGCATGGTACACGATTAGCTCTTACTGTACCCAATGGTAAAATGCCATTTTTGGTGAGATATGTTAGCAGGGGAATGCTTGTAAACCAGTTATCAAAAAAGAGTTTGTAGTTTAGATTTTTCGGAATAGATTCTGAAAGTTTTACTACAACGTTGCTACTGGCTCCTAGATCAGGCTGATTATTCTCAAGCACCGTAGTTCCACAGTAAAAATCAAAGTCGTAAGAAAAACCAGACACGCCGCTTAGAACGAAAACTTTATATCCCCATTTATGGGGCTTTTTGGGATTATATTGTTTTAGAGTTGAGCGTGCTTTCGTTGGGATGATTTGTTCATCGACGGCCATATGTTCTTCTTTAGGAACAAGTAGAAATCTGTCACGAATCTTGTTCAGAAAGGGACGTATTTTAAAAAGTTTATCATAGTCAGGTTGACCCTGAGGAACCTGCAGTGTGTTGTCGTTGAAATGCAGAAATTGTTTGATTTCTTCAAATCTGTTGCATGTCATAGCACTGGAGATATTGGGAATTTCCAACGAATTATTCCAATAAGACCTGGTCGATGGTAACTGAATAATCGACATATATATACAAATGCCACAAAAAACACGAATTTCTTCCTTGGATATATTGGGTGGCTTTTCAGGTCTACTTTGAACCCCGTACAAATTTGACTGTTCAGTTATGTAAACGAAAAGTTCTTCAGTAAAAAATGAAATTGAAGAAATGGATAGGATCTTCTAATTCTTTTATGAAATCAGGAAGAATTGTACAACCTTGAAATTTTACAAATTCCTCAGAGACAGCTAGAAATTTATTCTCCCAATCAATGGTCTGCTTCTGCTTTTTTTTCGGCTTCTCTTTGGACGGTTTATTAGTCGATGTCGATGGTAACACATTCTGATGATCTATAAAAGTTTGCCCTAATGCGGACAATGGTATGTCATCATCATCATCTTCTATATCGGTTTCGTCAATAATAACATCTTCGTTTGTCGAAACGATTCTTTCGTTTTCACTGTCTGACTCATATAGGAGAACGGACTTTCTAGGACCCAACAAGTCATTTCTTTGATGTTCATCGTCCGAGGATAAATTTTCATTGTCACTAACGTCACCATTTGGAATTCGGAAATTTCTGGTGCCATAAAACTTACTGGCGTCCATCTAAGAAAGAGATGTAATTATTATAAATTATCATGTCTTTATATAAAACTGTTCCAAATATGGCACAGGTAAACAAACTCATATTTTGTCTTCAATACGTCAAATTATAATTATGATATTACCTTAGTAGCAAAATTAGACACCTACCTTTATAAGAATATTTTTTCACAACAAATTATTCACAAGAGAGTATGAAAACTGTTGATCTAAAAAACCACAAAACAGGATATAGCGTGTCACAAGCCGCCACTGGACTAATGGCTTTTCCTGGCGTCGAGATTTGACTGCGGTGGAGTCTGCGCGTTTTACGTCAGAGCAGCGAACGTGCCGGATATGGAACAATTTGAAATAAGATCCTTAAGCTACTCAGGGACTTAGAAAAAAAAATATATTTGATGTGTGACAAATTTGGGACAGTATGCGGTAAGGGGTTAACTTTCAAAACTACACGGCTCCGATGAGGCCACCAATTCCTATATTAGTACCAAATTTCAACTTTCTATGTCAGACAGTTTCGGAGAAAATCGGGTGTGACAGACGGGCGGACGGACAGACACCAAAGTGATCTTATAAGTGTTCCGTACGGAACACTAAACAGATGTCAAGAGGAAGTTTTTGTTGTGCAGTTAGTGCTAGTAAAAATATATGTGGTATCTCCAAAGAAGTTAATTTTTTTAGGTTTCCCAAAGATTCAAAAGGTAACTTATTCATAATTACTTATTTCTATTACGCAGTATATTATATATAAAGATTATAATAATTGTGTTTTCACATTAGAGGTATATTTTATCTCATCAAAAACATCTTTATTTCTATAATAAATATAATGACTTGGCAATCGCACGGCAACATAATCACATAAGAATAACACTGTGTGTAATTTTTTAAGTTATGGAAAAATAACCATATACGGACACCACTACGTGATAGTAGACCAAAAAAAAAAGATCCCTGTCTCCCAGTTTTTCCGAAAGTCATGCACTTTTTTTTTATGGGCCCCCAAAGATTTGAGGCCTGGGTGTAATTTTTGCAAAAAACTCATCATATTCTGAGGCTCATATCTTGCAAACCGTTCGGAATTTTGATTTACTTTCTGAGGCAAAGAACAAAAATTGTGAACATATAAAATCAAAAAAACTTCATCTTCAAGATCAAAATAGCAAAAAACTGTAAAAAATTCGATTTTTTTTACCTTTTTTTCCCTGTTTAGGCCCATAGCTAGCAAACCGTTCAAAATTCAAGGAAACAATCAACTACAAAAATGTAGCTAAGATCTTAGTAAACAACTTTCTAGAATATATGAACTTCCTAGGAATGATTCTTAACACTGTTTAGGTAGCCGCAAAAGTTAAAATTTTCCCGAAAAATCTACTTTTTTAAAGTTTTTTGCGATTTTGATCTTGAAGATGAAGTTTTTTTGATTTTATATGTTCACAATTTTTGTTCTTTATGACAAGAGCTACAACTTTGCCTCAGAAAGTAAATCAAAATTCCGAACGGTTTGCAAGATATGAGCCTGAGAATATGATCAGTTTTTTGCAAAAATGACACCGAGGCCCCAAATCCTTGAGGCCTCATAAAAAAAAGTACATGAATTGGGCCAAAACTGGGAGCCTCGGGTAAAAAAAGACCCGTGTCTCCCAGTTTTGCCCCAAGTAATGCATTTTTTTTTTTTTATGAGGCCCCAAAGATTTGGGGCCTCGGTGTCATTTTTGCAAAAAACTGATCATTTTCTCAGGCTCATATCTTGCAAACCGTTCGGAATTTTGATTTACTTTCTGAGGCAAAGTTGTAGCTCTTGTCATAAAGAACAAAAATTGTGAACATATAAAATCCAAAAAATTTCATCTTCCAGATCAAAATCGCAAAAAACTTTAAAAAAGTAGATTTTTCGGGAAAATTTTTTCACTTTTGCGGCTACCTAAACAGTGTTAAGAATCATTCCTAGGAAGTTCATATATTCTAGAAAGTTGTTTACTAAGATCTTAGCTACATTTTTGTAGTTGATTGTTTCCTTGAATTTTGAACGGTTTGCTAGCTATGGGCCTAAACAGGGAAAAAAAGGTAAAAAAAATCGAATTTTTTACAGTTTTTTGCTATTTTGATCTTGAAGATGAAGTTTTTTTTTACTTTAAATGTTCACAATTTTTGTTCCTTATGACAAGGGCTACAACTTTGCCACAGAAAGTAAATTAAAATTCCGAACGGTTTGCAAGATATGAGCCTCAGAATATGATGAGTTTTTTGCAAAAATTACACCCAGGCCTCAAATCTTTGGGGGCCCATAAAAAAAAAGTACATGACTTTCGGAAAAACTGGGAGATACGGGTCTTTTTTTTTTGGTCTATTATCACGTAGTGGTGTCCGTATATGGTTATTTTTTTTCGTGTTGCACTGTGTTATTAAAGGTAATGCACTGGTAATAATTTTTGTTCAATCTACACCCCGTGGAGAACATTCCGGAGTTTTTTCAAAATTTTTTGATCGGTACTTTTCGAGATAAGTGGGAGGGGACAGCGATTTCTGGCGATTTTTTAAAAATAATACAAAGAAAAATGTGCGCAAGTATAACATTATATATTTTTTGAACTCGTGTTTTTACAAGCGTTCATTTGATACCCCATTTGATGACCTAGTAAAAAATTTTTTTTTCACATCCGATATCATTCCGCAAAACTAACCCCTTAAGTCAAAATTTAACTTTCAAAACTACACGGCTCTGATGAGGCCATCAATTTCTATATTAGTACCAAATTTCAACTTTCTATGTCAGACAGTTTCGGAGAAAATCGGGTGTGATAGACGGGCGGACGGACGGACACCGAAGTGATTTTATAAGTGTTCCGTACGGAATACTAAACAGATGTCAAGAGGAAGTTGTTGTGCAGTTAGTGCTAGTAAAAATATATGTGGTATCTCCAAAGAAGTTAATTTTTTTAGGTTTCCCAAAGATTCAAAAGGCAACTTATTCATAATTACTTATTTCTATTACGCAGTATATTATATATAAAAGATTATAATAATTGTGTTTTCACATTAGAGGTATATTTTATCCCATCAAAAACATAGAATATAAAAAAAGTCTCACAACGCAGTCCTTCCACCACAAAAAGTTGTGAGATCTCATGTAAAACCAAGTCAGTTATTTTAGTTAGTATCTATGGAAGCACCTATTCAACAACTTTGTCATAAATTGTTATCTATTTAGTTACCTACCAACATTTATAGCGACCGTATCAATATTAGACATCTTTATTTCTATAATCAACAGGAGATCTTCTGACTTATGTAACACATGTTTGGAAAAACGCAATTGAACACTTTGGAGAATCTCGAGCGGTTGCTCTTGACATATCCAAGGCATTCGACCGTGTTTGGCACGATGGACTGTTTACGAGTGGCGGTCGACGGATTTCTTTCTAACACCCTCACTATCAACGCCGGTGTGCCCCAGGGCTCCATACTGTCTCCTACTATCTTTTCTCATTTACATTAACGATCTGCTGGAAAAGACCGGGAATCCAATCTATAGCTTTGCAGATGACAGTACGCTTGTCTCTTCATTCACCTTGAACGCTCGGACATCGGCTGCTCAGGTGAGTATCCGCAGACAGCAGGAGGTCGTTCAACTTAACAAAGACCTGGAAGAAATTCTATCTTGGGGTGACAGTAACCAAGTGGAATTTAACGCTACAAAAACCCAAGCGGCAGTTTTTTCTAGAAAAGTTAACGTTGCTGAACCCGACATAGTTATGTCGGGGCACTGCATTCCCCTAGCATCGTCGCTCAATTTGTTGGGCGTTAGTTTGGGAGCAAATATGTCTTGGCATGAACATGTTGCAGGCATAGCAAGGAGAGCTTCTCAAAAGTTGGGAATATTATTTAGAACCAGAAAGCTTTACACCCCACAGCAACTGTTAATTCTTTACAAAGCCCAAATTCGACCAACTATGGAATACTGCTTCCACGTTTGGGGCTCCGCTCCCAAACATACACTGCATTTGTTGGATTCTGTTCAGAGAAGAGCGGTCCGTCTGGTTGGGGACCCGGAATTGACCGGCGGCCTTGATTCGCTGGAACATCGAAGAACGGTTGGCGACTTGAGTCTGTTCTACAAGTATTTTCATGGAAAGTGTTCGAAGGATGTAGGCCGCTTAATTCCTACCAAAGCGGTGCATGTTAGAAATACACGTCGCGCTGGTGCTTCGCATCCGTATGAGGTTCAGCTTGTTACTCCGCGTACGACGCTTTTCAAGCAATCTTTTATATGGAGAACGTCATCCCTTTGGAATAATTTGCCCAGCGCTGTGTTTCCCACCGAGTACAATTTACAGCGATTCAAGAACAACGTGAATCGCTTTTTCCGCACTCGTGCCGCTCCTGGAGCGCTTTAGGGTCTTCCCTGCAGCACGTGTGCTAGACCAATAAAAAAAAAAATAAAAAAAAAAATAAATATAATGACTTGGCAATCGCACGGCAACATAATCACATAAGAATAATCTACTATTTCGATTTCTAAGTAAGTCTAAACAGTGCACTTAAGAATAAAGTATTATAGGGTAGATTATAGTTTAGCTTTAGCCAATCATAGCTCCTGATGAAGCCAACATCGTTAGCGAAACGCACGTCAAGTGCAAAAATAAAGTGTTTGGTGTAGTGGTGATAAGTAGTGTCATTGTGCCAAAGATTCCACATTCCCAACATAAAAAAATTCTTGTTTGCGCTTCAAAAAAACCATGCTACGATCGATTTTAAACCCATTATTCTTCTTCTGGTATGCTCTGTACGTAGCGTAGTTTGAATGTAATTTCATATAATTAAAAAATCTCACCAAATAATCTGTTCGGTCTTACTTGTGAAGGATCTCAGATCGGCCCCTGATAGTTTAAGTACAGTAAACATCCCCAAATCGAACTTAAAACCGTCCACCCTCGTCTCTTATTTTTCTGTATGTTTTTCTCCCCATCTTGTTTATTTTCGACTATCCACAGACACGCAATGTGCAAACTTCTGGCATCAAGAAACAAAAATAGATATAGGAGAGATCGAGGGGATGAAATACGATTTCAAATATTGTTAAAATTCACCCCTCAGATAGCGATCAAAAAATCACCTGGACATTTGCTTTATATTTTTAAACCCTTTTTAAAATTAAATTTTTGCAACCTGGCTATATCGGGACGTTACAAAAAGTTCCGAAAATGTAATAATTGTCACTGTAGCAGCTGATTTACTATGTAGGTTTTATTTATTCATTCTTGTGCGATCAAATTAAAGACAAAATTATAGGATTCAAACTAAAAAACTTTTTTATCTCTCATTTCCCCTGAATACGATATTTGTATACAGTCCCTGGCCAAATTATTAGACGCACTGTATTTTTTTTAGTAATTTTATGATTCTTAAGAGTTTTTATGCAATAATGGTATATTTAAACTACAATATTATTGATTTTTATTTAAAAGAATTGTTGTAGACTTTATATTTGTATTTATTTTTAACATATGGCAATACTGTGTTGACAAAGTGATACATGAACGTAAACAAGTACAAATCTGTAACAGTCGCGATCGGAATCGAGTCAGGTACGGACGTGTTTCTGTGGCTTTATAGACTGTGATTGTTTGTTTAACAGTTTTATACTACTCAGTTATTAGTTTATTTTGTATGCAGTGTTTTAAAAAAGTAATTGGACTATTTTCATTATGGGTAGAAAAGGCGATCTTTCACCACGTAAAAAAGCTGAAGTGAAGGCCCTTGTGATTGCGAAAACATTTACAAATCACGAAGATTGGAGGTTTCTGAAGCTAGTGTACGACGCATAAAAAAAGAAAATTGAGTCAGGGAAGGAATTAAGCCCGAAAAGAAAGAAAAGATGCGGTAGAAAACCAATTTTCACTCCACGGTTAGAGAGATGTTTGAAGAAAATTTGTGTAGAAAACAGATTTGCTACCACAAAGGTAATAAAATCACAACTCCAGGATGCTAGCATAAATGCCTCTGAGCGCACTGTTCGAAGAAAATTGAAAGAATTAGATTTTAAGGCCTGTCGCCCCGCCAGGAAGCCCAAGTTAACAGCTGCAATGAAAGCAAAGCGCCTGAAGTGGGCCAAACAATGGCAAGACAAAGATGTGGACTTCTGGAGATCGGTAAGATACAGCAATTTAATCAATAATTGATACATTATTATCATTTTCAGTTAAATAAAGCAAATAAACATGGAACTTTATATATTTTTCCTATTTTTGACAGGTCTGCTTCAGTGACGAAAGCACATTCGAAATTTTGCAGAATAAAGCTCAGTATGTGCGTCGTCGTCATGGAGAAAAGTTTCATCCTGATTGTGTCGTCCCGACGGTTAAACATCCCACCAAAGTGATGATTTGGTCAGTCATCAGCGGCAAGGGCACTGGACGTCTGTACGTCCTCAAAGGAATAATGAGGCAAGATCAGTACAAAGAAGTATTACAAAATCGGTTGATTCCGCAGCTCAGAGAATGGTTTCCAAATGGGGAACCATTCACTTTCATGCAAGATGGAGCTCCCTGCCACACTGCTCGGTCTATTAAAGCTTTTTTGACAGAAAAAAATATCCCTCTGTTGGATTGGCCGGGTAATAGTCCATTGAAAATGTGTGGGAGCTGATGAAAAGAGAAGTGGCTAAAGATGTGATTACCAACAAAACCCAGCTCCTAGAAAAGATTATTCATGTGTGGAATCATCATCCTCAAATGCAGGAGACAGTATAATCTTGCATTGATAGCATGCCGCGCAGAATTAAAGCTTTGATAGCGGCTAAAGATGGCCCAACTAAATATTGACTTTTACTAACATTAATTTTACTTTTCTTTAAAACTTAATAAACTTATGCTTTTCTAAATTAATGCTGTTTTATTTATGTCAAATAAATAGGTAATTGATTGGATAATATAAAAATAAAGTACAAATCAATTTAAAATAATAAAACGGTACAATATCACTCGGTAATTAATATTTTACATGAAATCTTGCAGTGCGTCTAATAATTTGGCCAGGGACTGTATTTATTAATCTTTCCGAAAGATAGGTAGCACAAATAAAAAAATATATGATTTTCAATTAGTGTCAACTATCAGAAGATTCGTGTAAAATTTTCATGACATTTTGTTTTTATTAACCACCCACAAAAATATATTTCGATTACTTCAATCTAGAAAATAAATGAGTAGTAAAATTGAGGGCAGGAATAGAGAGGCTTCTGCCAGAGCCGGTCTATTCCTGTCTATAGAAATACCCAGAAGTTCTGGGTATTTCTATACGTAAATTGTGAGATGCGCCCGTGCCGGTACCACAGACAGGATTCCACAAGACTCACTCACGTATAAGAGAGAGTCAGATTTAAAACAATGCTTTATTTATGTTGTGCTACTGATACAGTTTGAGTTAGTTAGTTACAAGTGTAGTAAATGTGGAAAGTAGCGATTTCATTTTGCTAAAAGGTAAGAGAGGCGTTAGATTCGTATTGTAATCTTTTTACCTGAGATTTTTCTACGCTAATAATACCTTGTATATGGGCTAATAAATTCGTTATTGTTAAATGTAAATTTTATGGTCAGGTTTCGCCCTCTGTTGGGACGATTTTTAAGCTATGAATCATGCCTTTCTCGTATTACGATATACGGCTTAAATAGATTGTTTTGTTTTAGAATGTCTGATCGAAGAAAAAGGCTATTTGGTAGTTAATTTAAAAAAAAGAAATTGGAAAAGTAAATCCAGCTTCAAAAGCAGGTAGGAGCGTGGCATAGCTTCTTAAAAGAGCCAAGCGGTTGCCGGGATCTGAACACTACTGTCAATTCTGATTTGGATTTGGGTTATCAAGACGATACCAATAATAAAGATGAAATTGCGAGTTATCCCAGCCAGGAACAGGAAGTTTTGAGACAATGGATACTACCACGAGAAATAAAGGAAGCCTCAACCTAACTCTATCATCAGACCCAGGATTATGGCCCGATCGTATAAGCGACTCAGATCGAATATTTTTAGTTAGAAAAGGTCCATTATCTCCTTTATTCCATTACGATTTCCCGTTTGATAATCAAAATCCAAATCGAAGATTTAGTGAAAAACACTATCATAGGATTTTAAAAAATGAAGAACAAGTCGCGAGAGATTGGCTGATATATTCTATGTTCAAAAATTCCGTGCTCAGTTTTTATTGCACACTTTTTGATTAGTCTCCATTTTCTGTGTTCAGTGCAATATTAAGATGTGATGAAATTAATGATTTAGATGAATATGTTCACAATTTTGATGATTGTATCGAAAATGTAATAAAAAATTTACTTTTAAGAAAAAAATGTCTAAAAAAAGTTATAACAAATGGTTTAATAATGAGCTCAGAGCATTAAAACGAGAAAAAGTTCTTAAATACCAAAGAGCAATCTTAGAAAATACAAATGAGGCTTGGAACAGTTATAAAACAATAAGAAATACGTATATAAAGTCAAAATTGAAAAAGAAAAAAGTAATTATACTAATAATAAAATAAACAAAAAGAAATGTGGAATAAAATTAAAGAACTAGTCTTAAGAAAACCCAAAAGTGTGATAAAAACTGTGATATATAATCAAATAGAATATAAAGACAGTTTCCAAATAGCTGAAAATCTTAATACATATTTTGTAAATAGTATAAATAAAATCAGATGCTCCATCGAAGATATACAATACGAAAATGAAATACCTGAGATTGACACTAAATTCAAATTTCGTGCAGTAAATCTACAAGAACTGAAAACTATTTTAAGAATATTAAGAAAAAACCAGACTATACAAAACTATCAAGTAACATAATTTTAGATAATTGGGGCATAACAGGAAATATTATACTGAATATTATAAATAAGTCACTAGAGACAGGGTTGTTTCCAAATAACTGGAAGGAATCAATGATATTTCCTATCCAAAAAGTAAAACATACATCAAAATGTGAAGAATACAGACCAATTAACACTTTAAAAATATGTGAAAAAGTTATTGAAAAAATAGTAAAAAAATCAATTGGAAGAATACATGGAACAGCACAGACTACTATCAAAGTTTCAATCAGGATTTAGAAAGAAATATTCATGTGAAACAGCAATCAATTATGTTATAAACAGATGGAAATGTAAAAAGATAAAAAATCAAATATTAGCAATTTTCCTTGACTTCAAAAGAGCATTTGAAACTATAGATAGGGATATTCTATTGAAAAAACTTACTAGATACGGTATTCAAGACACAGAGCTAAAATGGTTTCAGTCCTATCTGACAAATCGTAAACAATTCACAAATATCAATAACGAAATATCAAATGCAATAGAAAACGATTTTGGAGTACCACAGGGCTCAATTTTGGGAGCTCTTCTCTTTGTAATATATATAAATGACATGGAAAATGTATTAAAAAAATGTGAAATTGTATTATATGCAGATGATACATTAATTTTCACAGAAGCAGCAACAGAGGAGATATGTCATGAAAATTTAAAAAATGATATGGATAACATTAACAAATGGTTAAAAATGAATAAGTTAAAATTAAATGAAAACAAGACAAAATTAATGGAAATTGATATGAACACTGACCGAGCATTCAAAATAAATAATGTAATAATAGAAAAAGTAAGTAATATAAAATACCTGGGTTTCCTCATAGACAGGGATTTGAACTTTAAAGAACATGTCGAATATATATGTAAAAAAATAGGGAAAAAAATCGGGTTTTTCAAACGTTTAAGAAGTAAAGTAACAATATTAACTGCAATAAATATATACAACACCATGATAAAACCTCATTTTGAATATGGATCAACTGTGTTATTCACATGCTATTCAGACCAACAACAGACAAGGCTACAAAAACTCCAGAACAAGGCTATGCGCTCTATTTTGAAATGCAATCGTTTCACATCAATAAGATATATGCTAGATGCACTGAAATGGCTAAATGTAAAGCAAAGACTGCAGCTAAATACAATATGTTTTATCCAGAAAATGAAAATGGGAAATGCACCGGAATACTTGATTGAACAAATAAGATATGTTTGGGATGTTCAACCGTACAGCCTGAGGAACGCATTAGATTTCAGACCGCAACGTGCAGATACCAGTGCAATGCAAAAATCTTTATTTTCAAAAGGCCTGAGCGTATACAATATGATGCCCAACAACATAAAGAGTGAAACAAATATAAATATGTTTAGAAAAGAAACAATAAATTTTGTAAAAAATATTAGTTTTTAATCAGAGTATGAAATTGTTTGTTAAATTTATTTTAAATGTAAATTAAAAAGTATTGTGAATACTACTACTAAATAAATAAATAATAAATAATAAAAAAAATAATACTCACAAGATCTGGCTCCCAGTGAATATTATCTTTTTCTAAATTTGAAAAGGTGGCTTCCAGGGAAAGAGATTTGGTTTAAATGAAGAAGTCGAATGGGAAACTCAGGCTTATTTTAAAGAGCTCGACAAATTGTACTGGTAAATTTTGTTTACTCATTCTTCTTCGACTAAATACAAGTTTTTTGTCACTCACCTTCCCTCAGTACAACATCTGCATATTCATTAACCAAATCTGAACTACATATACATTCAAACCTACCCGCGTATTCAAAACCAAACCAGAGTAAAATATTTAAAACAGATCGAGAATATATCGGAAGTTCTCTTACACCCTCTTCAGCTTAACAAAAGCGATTTCACCCTATAAGGGCTCAATCGGAAGATATTGTCTTCGTGGCTTTACAAGTTTAATGTTAGTAAAAGGGCACCCTTTCTGCAATTTAACCTTGTTGTTTCTTTTCCGTTTTTCGAAAGTTTTTGTCACCTGGTCAACGGAAAGTTGATAGCAATCTGGACGAAAAAAACAAAGCAAAACGCTTATTTTATTTCCGAATGTTTTTACCTGAGTAGCGGGTAATTTAAAAACGATCGCAGGTACTTAAATCACAAAAAAATTATTCTTTTCGGTCTAACTGATTGAAACGTTGGGAATGACTTCAAATAAAGGCAATAAAAAATGTTATTTTCACACTCTTCGAGAAGATTACTTCCGTAGCATCAAAAGGTGCGTTTCTCTTTTGGAAGGGGGTGAATTCAAAATAGGAGAAAGCAACTTTTAATGTAATATTTAATTTTCTTTAGCGTTTTCCCTAAAATTTCGATAGCAGATGTATCTATTGACGATAGTTCGTGTAGGGCATTACAGCCCAGCCGTCAGAGGCAAATTTTTGACGAACAGCTCTCATTAAATGTTAACAGGCTGCAGAGAGGCGAAGATCTCAGCTATATGGCGAGGAAACTGAAGGAGGAGTATGACAAAGCTGGGCTAGGCATAAACTTTAATAAGACGGAATACCTAACAACTAAAACAGGAGAAATAGAAGATCTAGAAATTGAAGAGAACGTAACAATTAAAGGAACTGGAAAATTTAAATACCTGGGCACCATAATAACAAGAGAAGCAACATCCGAAGAAGAAATGAAATCGAGACTGGGACAAACGAGAACCTGCATCAGACAGTTAAACTCAATATTATGGGATAAGCACATAACGAAAGCAAATAAAGTCAGAATCTACAGAACAATCATTGAAAGTATCATGACATACGGGTCAGAAACATGGACCATTAACAAGAAATATAAATCAAAAATAAAAGCGGTAGAGATGGAATGTTGGAGAAGGTGTTGTAGGGTGACCCGGATTGATAGGATTAGGAACGAGGAAATAAGAGCGCGGCGAATGGGAATAATAAAAGACGCAGTACATGCCATAGAAGAAAAATGATTGAAATGGTATGGTCCCGTAAGGAGAAGCGACGACAGAAGGTGGATTAAGAAAATCACAGAATGGGGTCCAACTGGAAGAAGAAAGAGGGGAAGACCTAGGCGCTCACGGCGGGATGACGTCGATGAGGCAATGGAAAACAGAAGGTTACAGGAAGGAGACTGGGAAGACCGAAGAAAATGTAACGCGAGGTTGAGAAAAGGGAGACAACGTCAGCTGTAACAGACCCTTAAATATATATATATATATATATATATATATATATATATATATATATATATATATATATATATATATATATATATATATATATATATATATATTTATAATTTTTTTGTTGAACCTTTTACTCAGTATATATCACCACTACACCAAAACACTTTATTTTTGCACTCGACGCGCGTTTCGCTAACCATGTTAGCTTCATCAGGAGCGATGATTGACTAAAGCTAAACTACAAATCTACCCTATTTATACTCAGCCTAACCCTTGAATTACTCAAGCGGAACTAATGACATAGGCAAGGCCATCAGTTCCGGTCAAATAACCAGTAGAGGGGACTATAAGGAATAGGCCCTCTGTCTTTATTTAAACTACTTTTACATTTTATGATTTCCATACTTTCGTATGCGTTTAACAATCTCCTATCAGATACATTTTTTATTAATCTTAGATTATCTAATGTTACAGTATGATCAGCTTCAAGGGCATGTTCAGCAATGCTAGACTTTTCTGTTCTATTGTATTTTAAGTGTGCTAAGTGTTCTATAAATCTTGTTTTAATTGACCTTTTAGTTTGCCCAACATACTTTTTGTCACAATCATTACAACTAATTTCATAAATTCCACTTTTCTCACAATTAGGAATCTTATCTTTGGGATTTCCTAAGATATTCCTCAGATTGTCTGATGACTTATAGACTAAGGTGAGGCCTACCTTATTAAATACCTTATTGAGTCCCTTGCTATATTTCGGATTATATGGTATGGAGACATACTTGGTGTTATTTTCTTCGCGTGTAAAAAAGGTGGAATTTTGAATATTAAACCTAAACTTATGTCTATTTATTAGCTTATTTACTAAGTCATCGTCATAACCATTAACTCTAGTTATATTTCTAATACGATTCCTTTCTTTATTAAAGTTTACTCTATTCAGAGGGAAAGTGACCAAACGATGAACTAAAAAATGTAATGAGGCTAATTTATGTTGTTTGCAATGAAATGAATCATTAGGAATATATCTATCTGTTACTGTGTCCTTCCTATAGATATCAAATTCTAATCTATTATTATTTTTAATAATTAAAATATCTAGAAAAAGCAATTGTACTTTGTTCTCAACTTCGTAAGTGAATTTAATGGAATCATACCGGCTATTTAATTTAGAAATAAAATCATCAATATTGGCTTTCTTTGCATCAAAAATCGCGAAAATATCATCCACATACCTATACCATACCCTTGGGAAATATTCGAATTCTTGACTGGCTTCGATTTCAAACTTACTCATGAATAAATTGGCTATGAAAAGTGATAAGCAATTACCCATAGCTGTTCCTTCTTTCTGAACATAAAATTGATTGTTATATTGGAAATAATTTGGTTCCATACAAAGTTTAGATAATGTTAAGTATTCACGAATAATTTCGTCTTCAAAGTCATTCATTCTAAGTAATTCTTCGAGATATTGTAAAGTTTGTGGAATTGGCACACTTGGGAACAAAGAACTAACATCAAAAGAAATTAAGACTTCACCTTCTTTAAGAACTAGATTTTTTGTTTTATTAATGAATTTTAACGAATTCTTCACTGCGAAAGTATTTAACGGTAACTTCTCAAGTTCTTTTGATCACCATTTGGATATTAAATATGTGGGTGATCCGACCGATGAAACAATGGGTCGCATTGCTTTTCCAGGTTTGTGAATTTTGGGTAAGCAATACAATTTTGGTATGGTCGGATTACTCACATTTAATTTAAATTTTAGCGAATCGGAGACATTACATTTTTTTTAAAGAATTTTTAACCTCTGATATCATTCTCGGTAATGGATTTCTTATTACCTTTTCATAAGGGCCAGATTCGATAAGATTATCTACGCGTTCAAAGTAATCTTTCTTATCTAATATAACAACCTTATTTCCTTTATCCGCTTTTAAGTAGAAGACATCTTTCTTTTTCAATCCTTTAACTACTTTTATGTCTTTTCGTGAATTGGAATTTGTGTTGTTAACCATGTTTTTCGATATTTGATTGCGACATGCTTCCCAACTTAGTTGAACCTTTTGTTTACATAAACTTGATTGGTTTTTCTTGGGTACTTAGGTTCTTTTGGAAAATACAAACTAGTTTATTTGACGTTTCGCCTTATTTTTTTAGGCATTTTCAAAAATTCTTTATTTTTTAATATTCATTGAGTATATACCTTGAAAGTCAACTATTTGACTTAGATTAATAGTTAACAGAGTTGCAGCGAGCTTAGATGATGTTTTTTTTTGATTTATAATAGACTCGCGATGAGTTTTCTGCCCTGTCGCCCATTAGTCTTACATTTTCTGCCCGTTCTCATTTTGTTGGCATGGGAGCCAGTCTCCACAAACCTTTTAATAGCACATTGCTCTGCGCACCGAGAACATTTCACTAACTTGGCTATTTCTACTTGAGACTTGCCTTGTTCATGTAGGGTTTGAATTTTAATTCGTTTTTCGATATCAAGCTCACTTTTCTTAGGCATTTCTCAAATATAAGAATGTCCAGTTCACAAATAAAACACGCACGGAAGCTTCTTGACACTACAAGTAGTAAAAAGAGACTGATAAAACATTAAAAATATTTTTTTCAAAAAACCTCATTATCCCAATTTTGTAGGCCAGGTGTTTTATGGACCTTTAAAAGAGATTGTCTATTGTTTAAGTTACCTTTTGATAGCGCTGCCTATAGTATTGTTAAAATAACTCAGTATATATCACCACTACATCAAACACTTTATTTTTGCACTCGACGCGCGTTTCGCTAACCATGTTAGCTTCATCAGGAGCGATGATTGCAACAATTATCAGCAGCGTTAACAAAATTCTTAGTGCAATGCTTTGACTCAATATTAAGGGAAGTAATGAATTTAAGAACGTCAACTGAACCTTCTATCTTAGTTAAAAATGAAGAAGCAATGCCTATTTTGTCAGCCAGATCTAAAGCGTTAACATCGGACGAATCACCATCTGTCAAGACGTTTTCGAGATCTTTACAATGTGCCAGTAATTCAGTTATACCCATGTCTTTAACTAAGTTGGAAATGTGGAATCTTTGGCACAATGATACTACTCAGTATATATCACCACTACAGCAAACACTTTATTTTTGCACTCGACGTGCGTTTCGCTAACCATGTCAGCTTCATCAGGAGCGATAATTGACTAAAGCTAAACTACAAATCTACCCTATGTATACTTAGTCTAACCCTTGAATTACTCAGGCGGATATAATGGCATAGGCAAGGCCATCAGTTCCGGTCAAGTAACCAGTAGAGGGGACTATAAGGAATAGGCTCTCTGTCTTTATTTAAACTACTTTTACATTTTATAATTTCCTTACTTTCGTATGCGTTTAACAATCTCCTATCAGATACATTTTTTATTAATCTTAGATTATCTAATGTTACTATATGATCAGCTTCAAGGGCATGTTCGGCAATGCTAGACTTTTCTGTTCTACTGTATCTTAAGTGTCTTAAATGTTTTTTAAATCGTGTTTTAATTGACCTTTTAGTTTGCCCAACATACTTTTTGTCATAATCATTACAACTAATTTCATAAATTCCACTTTTCTCACGATTAGGATTCTTATCTTTGGGATTTCTTAAGATATTCCTCAGATTGTCTGATGACTTATAGACTAAGGTGAGGCCTACCTTATTAAATACCCTATTGAGGCCATTGCTATATTTCGAATTATATGGTATGGAGACATACTTGGTGTTATTTTCTTCGCGTGTAAAAAAGGTGGAATTCTGAATATTAAACCTACCCGATGACTTAGTACATAAGCTAATAAATATACATAAGTTATGGACCTTTAAAAGAGATTGTCTATTGTTTAAGTTAGCTTTTGACAGCGCCGCCTATAGTATTGTTAAAACAGTTAGTCTTTTTTTTTAAATCTTATGAGTTTCACGTGTTTATTAGCGGTGCCTAATACTTTTGGCCAAGGCTGTATAACAGCCTACAAACACCGCAGTACATAAATTTGATTCGCCGATGCTTTTACGACTATACACATAAGGCCCGATAATAGAATAAAACTTATTACACAAAGAGACAGCAGAAAAAACGCTCATTGTACAAAAGGCTAATTTTTATACTACCTTTAATTCAATAATTGACTCAACTGGACACTCATTCAAGCTTATTTTATCCAATTGACCAAAGTGCCCTCGGGTCACCAGACTTTTGTCCTATAGACTTTTAGCTCATTATACAATTAAATTTAGTGTTTTAGTAATAGTAATGATGCTGTGCTTAAGAAGTCTGTCAAGTCAAGTACAAGTATTGGACATATAGGGGGTTAGTTGGCTATAGATAGTTTCTATTATAATTATTCTGCGTTTTTACATACGTGTATGTTGTGGTTTTTTCTTCAGACAAAAAGAACGGCTGGGGACTTTGTATTTTTGGTCTCGATCTTTCCAAATAGAAATATCAGACAGCCAATTCATCAATGATATTTAATATAACACTAAAAGTTGCTTAAGTAAACACTAAATATAGTTGCGTATGCTATTGTTTGCTCTTCTATCTCTGTACATATTTGTTTTAAGTTAAAAGCTTTTACAACCCTCCGGTGGTGTCGTTTCCCTTTTCTCTAAAATAGAGACTGTTTGTCGTATTGACGTAAAATGTAATAACTATAATAGTTGACGATGTTGGGTACTTACCGCCAAACAAGTAGCTTTTACAACCGATTGGTACTTACCTAGAAAATAAATAAGATATATTAGTAAAATTATATTAAAATACATATCGGGAACAGTTCAAATAAGACAAGGAGAGAGAATGTTCTATTGGCATATTTTACGAAAAAAAATCTAGAACGTTCAACCATTTACAGTCTTGTTTACATCTACCAGGTGTACAAGTATGAAATGCGGATTTCAGACAATAGATGGTGCACCAATGCAGTTTGTGCTATAAAGATTTGACACTGGGCCATTTTGTTGTGTCATCAACAAGTGTCAGATGCGCACGAGTGATAAATTGGAAAAGTGTGTGCATAGTGTTGTGTTTAATATGTCGAAATTTATACCAAACAAAGAGCATTCGCGGACAGTATTAACTTTTTGGTTTCAATTGAAGAAAACTGCTGTTGAATCATACCGATTACTTCGAGAAGCTTATGGTGAACATGCTCCATCGCAAGATACGTGTGAAAACGATGGTTTCGGCGTTTCAGAAGTGGTGACTTCGATGTTGCAGACAAGGAACGTGGAAAATCGCCGAAAAAATACGAAGATGTGGAATTACAAGCATTGTTGGATGAAGATGATTCGCAAACACAAAAACAACTTGCCGAGCAATTGGGCGTTAGTCAACAAGCTGTTTCCAATCGGCTACGAGAGATGGAAAAAACGGTACGGTGTACGACAACTGACTGTATGTGGTGGAAAACTTTCTGCTGGTGTGTCATCAATTGAGAAGTTTAAGCAGAACTTTAAAAAGCAACTCGAAGGTTGTGGATACACATGTGATCAAACTTACAACTGTGACGAAACTAGTCTGAATTATAAAATGCTTCCATCAAAAACATTGGCATCTCGACAGGAAAAATCAGCTCCTGGGCACAAACGAAGTAAGGAAAGATTAACTATAATGGTATGTTCCAATGCATCTGGCAAGCACAAAATCCCACTGATGGTGACTGGCAAGTCTGCATGTCCAAGAGCTTTAAAAGACATCTCACCCAAAGCCTTACCAGTCTATTACAAAAGTCAGAAGAGCGCATGGATGGATGCCACCATATTTACTAACTGGTTTGAAGAAGAGTTCGTGCAATCTGTGACTAAATTTTTGAACAGAAACCGTCTTCCTATTAAAGCAATTTTGTTAATTGATAATGCCCCTCTCACTCTGGAGAAGGACTTCATGTGGGCGAAATTATAAAATTTTTTCCTCCAAATGTAATCAGCATAATGTAACCAATGGATTAAGACATCCTCGAAAACATTAAAAAAAAATTATAGGCGTTTATATCTTGAACATCTGTTAGAATACACAGGAAAGGAGGATATTATCAATGGGATGAGAAAGGTTACACTGAAAAATGTTATTTACTGGGTAAGTCAAGCTTGGGATTTTGTGCGTACTCCTACTATTCAAAAATCTTGGTCAATAGTTATTGATTTTGAGGACTATAATGACAGTGAAGATGATACTCCATTAAATGAATTAGCTTTGAAAATGAGAAGCCATGGAGACACATCCTGTTCGAATCTTGACAGCGAGATAGAAGAAAAAGAAAAAAGTTTATTTGAATTAATGCAAAAATTAAAAGGTTGCGAAAATGTGACAAGAGAAGATGTTGTTTACAGAAATGAGTATTGAAGAAATAATGAATGCCTTTCAGGAAACCGAAAAATCAGATAACGATGACGATGACGAAGCGGCGGTGGATGAACAGTCTCCCACTAAGATCTCTCATAAAGAGGGTTTTGCTTCTTTGGAAAAGCTTTGAGGTATATCGAACAACAACCAGAGGCAACCCCAGCGGATTTGCTTCTTCTTAATAGATGGAGAAACATTGCAGCGAGAAAAAAAAGATGCAATATGAAACTGAAGCGCAAATATACCTATTTCACTGTTTTATAATGTATGTGCCTATTTATATGTTAAAAACGTTAATACATCGGTTTAAAGTATTGGTGTTTATTTTTTGAATGAATAAAAAACAAATCCGGATTATCCGAGTTTTCAGTTATCCGAGGAGGGTGCCCCCCACGTTACCTCGGATAACCGGGGTTCTTTCTACTGTAGTTATACAGTAGAATTTGTGCATGTAATGTGTTCAGAGAGTTCGCCAGGCTATTAATTTATTCTCACATAATAAACTTGGTTCCCGAAATAATCGTATATTAAAAATCCAGGTATGTAATATCTACGTATACGGTAGCAGAGATAATTCGCAAAACATCGCGACAGGACCCTCTTTCCTTTGTAGGTTGTTTGCCGTCGGTGTCTGTGTTGTGCACGCGTGTGCGTGGGGCGGATCTGCACGTGCAGCTGGCGCTCTAGACACGTGGCCCCCTGCTATACAACATCGCGATGCTCCCGTTAAGTCAGAGGCGGTAGAGTACGGAGGGGAAACGAGAGAGAAGTACAGGAGAAAGTTTCCAATAATGATTCTTTTCTTTTTCCGTTTCTAATCACATATACAGGGCGCGACAAATAATTTCGGACTGATATTATATATATCAGGGGTGCTCAAACTTGAACTGCTGGCGATCTACCTCAATATTGTTAGACTACGATCGTTCGACTCTGAGAGGCTGCAAGTAAGTGTGATGCAGGATTGTCGTCTAGGTAGGGTGTATCGTGGCATAGATATTAGTTTTCAGCACAATATGCATTTTTTTAGTCAAGGTAAGTGTAGGTCTGCTCTAAAATGTTAATGAAAAAACTCATAATTATTCAAAATTGCGAGTTTATTGGTTCTTACAAAACAAACGAGTTCTAGTGTCTAAACTTAACTAAAGAGTGACTTTGGATGTTGAAGCGTGGCACTGCATGTCCTCAGCATACTTTTCATAAGATGGTACGTAATTACCGAGTGCTAATCGCAAGCACGATGACATATGTTCGTCGGTTAGTCGATTGCGATATTCTGACTTAATTATCTTCATTTCAGAAAATGCGGACTCGCACAAGTAAGTTGACCCAAACATTGCCGTCAGTTGAAGGGCGATTTGCCTTAGATTGGGATATTTATCTTCAGATATAAAACACCAGAATTTTGTATCAGATGCTGTGGCTTTGAGATGTATATCTGATATAAATCTGCACTAATTCATTTTCAACAGAACATGAGTCCATGTTAAACTGACTTGCTATTTCAATAGCTAATTCCTCAATGTTTTTACACGAAAAAGGATAACTCATAAATGATGCGATATTTGCCAATTTACTGAAATCATAAAAACGTATTTCGAATTGGCCTAAAATATTTGATAATTCTGCCTTATAAATATCATAATTCAACTGAGGAATCCTTGCTTTCAAAGACGGAAAATTTTTCAGATCCTTTCTTTTCAGTTGATCTATCATAAGTTGCAATTTACTTTTGAATGCGTTTATTGCGCTAATCATCTCAATAATAGTTTTTCCTTTACCTCGAAGCTCCAAATTAATGGTGTTTAAATGCATTGTGATGTCTGTGAAAAATGCCAAATCAGTCAGCCATTTTCCGTTTTTCAGCATCTGAGTGTCATCACCTCTTTCGTCCAGAAAAGCTGTTATTTCGGGCAATACTTCTTGAAACCTTTCTAGGAATTTTCCACGACTCAACCACCGTGTGAAGAACTAAATCAGTGTGTTCAGCTGACTCACTATCTTCCAACTGCAATTTAAAGAGCCGTCGTTGCAAGCTACGTGCACAGATAGAATTCACAATTTTTATTGCAATGCCCATAATCTCCTCCATGTTTCGAATTTTTGAACATAAAACTTGTTGATGTATAATGCAATGGAAGGAGAAAAATGAAGGGAAATCATCATTAGCTCGACACAATGCCACAAAACCGTTTTTGTTTCCAGTCATTGCTGGTGCTCCATCGGTTGTAATGCACACTGGTTTATATATTGGTAGCTTGTAGTTTGTTACAAAATTGAAGAAAACGTCATATATATCTTCGCCGCGGGTCTTTCCTTTCAGAGGAATCATTGTCAAAAACTCTTCCTTAGCCGACATATCATTGAATACCATTCGAATAAAAATACACAGCTGGGCAGTGTCTGTCATATCGGCGGATTCGTCGAACTGTAAAGAAAAGTATGTAGATTTCATGATATCATGTTTTAGTTTATCTACCATATTCTGACTCATAACTTCAACACGCCTTGTGACAGTCGGATGAGATAACTGCGAGTTCTCTAATAGCAGACATAATCTCTGTTTTATTTTTAAAATCTCCAAATAAAGTCTCACCCGCTTCAATAAGTGCTTCCTTCACAACCAATCCATCATCAAATGGTTTCTTGTGTTTCGCCAATATATGAGATATTTTAAATGACGCGATCGTTGCAGCTTTTGATTGTTTTGCTGGTCTTGTGAACATGGTTTGTTCTTTTTTCAAACAAGTTATCAAATCACGTACTTTTCGTTTTCTTAATTCACTCTGTGACGGAAAATCCTTTTCATAGTTTTTATGAACCGTTTTATGATGCCTCTCTAAGTTCCCACGCTTAGGTATTGCAACTGACGAACGGCAAATGAGACAAATGTACTTATCCTTTACCATACAAAAAAAAAATTCTTCCTCCCAGTCGTTATTAAAATGATAAGTTTTACTTTTCTTCGCCGCACTCATTATGGACTATTTATTAATAAACTTTGTATCGATGTATCGCCTTCAAGTTACAACTCAGACTGACTCCTATTCCTGCAGGCGCAACATTTATATCGGCGCGAACGAAGTCTCGAATGTTCCCGTCAAACACGCCGCCCGAAGTTTCTAGAAAAATCGGCGGGAATCAAAAACGCGACTTTTCTTTGATAAGTACCGCGCGTTCCTTTGATAAAGCCGCCTTTTGCCGTTAGCAGGGGTTATTACGATAAAAAAGAAAGTGATGAGGGGGTTATTCTGGCCTAATTGTGGATCGAATAAATTTTAGTAGGTTATTCATTACATTTTGTTTTAGTTACTTAAAACAAAATCTATGAATAGTTCTATATCGGAATTTTTTTCTCGAGATCGACTCAAAAGCACTCGCGACCGACTTGTCGATCGCGATAGACCGTTTGAGCACCCCTGATATATATAATAACCGGTCAAGTGCAAGTTGAACTTGCGCAGTTAGTGTTCCGTACGTTGATTGCTTTTAAAATAAAAATTGATTGCTTTTAAAGTATAAAATGATCAGTGACTTCACAAAACACACCTCAAATGAGTTTTCAACAAAGTTTATTTCCAATCTTTACTGAAAATTGATGACCTTGAAATTTCTGTTTTTTTTTTTACATACCAGATAAAATATTACAGGTAATGAACTCGTGATAATTTTCGTTCAATCTACACCCCGTGGAGAATATTCCAGAATTTTTTAAAAATTTTTTGAGAAGTACTTTTCGAGATAAGGCGGGTGGACAGCGATTTTCGCGATTTTTTAAAAATAATACAAAGAAAAGTGCGCGCAAGTATTACATTATATATATATTTTTTACTCGTGTTTTCACAAGCTTTCATTTGACACCACACTCGATTACCCAGTAAAAAAATTTTTTTTTCACTTCCGATTTCACCCCCCAAAAACTAACCCCTTAAGTCAAAATTTAACTTTCAAAACTACATGGCTCTGATGAGGCCATCAATTCCTATATTATTACCAAATTTCAACTTACTATGACAAATAGTTTCGGAGAAAATCGGGTGTGACAGACGGACAGACAGACACCGAAGTTATCTTATAAGTGTTCCGTACGGACACAATGGCTGGTATTATTTTGAACCACTCACCGTATTCATCCGATTAAATAATGTGGCTTTTCATTAGCCCCCAAAAACTGAAATGAAGTTAAAATGATGTCTTATCGAGGTCAGGCACTATTTAGGAGGCTTAGATACGCAACTATAGTAGAAAATGAGATAGAAAAAACTAGTTCAAGCATTATTAAATTGCACTTGTCTACGCCTATGGATTTTTATACATTATTATACATGGTTATACTGATTCCAGGCGCTTTATTTGTTACATGTTACGTTCACTCGCCCGATTCAAATTGCATTTTTCCACACGGAAAGAATTCACGAGCACCCCCTCATTAACAAAATATCCACGCACCGTATGGGGCTGTTAACAAACTAGGGGTTGAAGAAATAATTTAATTTTTGTTATAAATATAATGATCGGCGTATGCTGCGTGTAACAATTTGTATATGGACACCTTGACGAGATAGGGGAGTCGTCCGATAAATTTTGATCCATTTTGACCTTGAATAACGCTAGGAAAGTAAAATTAATAACGAGATGTAGGTTTTGACATATCAGTTAATAATTAAGGAGAGTTCGAGATGTTAATTTTAACTCGTTGGCGCGGCTAGAAGCATCTGGAATCCACCCTATTAAAAGGTACTGGAATCAATCAGTGGAAGTTAAAATTGGGCTGGAAAAGTCCGGAAAGCATAAAAATAACTCAAGGTGTAAGACAGGGATGCATTCTCTCACCACTTTTGTTCAGTCTTTATTCTGATGCTGTGTTTAATGAGGCTATCTATGAATCCGTTGAAGCAGGGCCGGCTCTAGCCGGTAGGCAACTGATTATGGCGACAAAATTTAGAGGCGGCAAAACCTCCTGAACTACTAGAGCGCAAAAAAAAAACACACACACACCACAAAAATATATTTCGATTACTTGAATCTAGAAAATATATGAGTAGTAAAATCAAATACAACAGGAATAGACAGGCTTCTGCCAGAAGCCTGTCTATAGAAATACCCAGAAGTTCTGGGTATTTCTATAGACAGCATAAGCTTTTTCCACTCACGTATAAGAGAGAGTTAAATTTAAAACAATGCTTTATTTATGCATCAACGTCCGGTTGTGGTAGTGATACAGTTTGAGTTAGTTATAAGTAAGGACACCCAAATATGCAAAGCGCATATATTGCATATTTTGCATATTATATGCATTTTTCTAAATATTTGCATAAATGCTTTAAAAATAGCATGTACGAGGCTGGTTTGAAAAGTCCGAGCAAAGTCCGAGAGATGGCACCACCGGCGCGTATTGAGGTCATGTTTAGTTAGTAGCATCTCTTGAATGAATGCACACCAAGTTTCAGCCATATTGGTCTATTTCTTTGTGTTTGGCATTCGTGTGAATCAAGGAAGTCGAATGATTTTCAAGAAATGGACGAAAAAGAATTTCGTGTGGTGATTAAACATTACTTTATGAAAGGCAAAACGCCTCAGGAGACTAAAGAGAAGCTTGATAAACATTATGGTGACTCTGCACCTTCGATTAGAACAGTTTATAAGTGGTTTCAAAATTTTCGGACTGGCCATATGGGCACAAGTGACGCTGAACGTTCTGGACGGCCTATGGAGGTTATGACTCCAGAAATCATTGATCAAATCCATGATATGGTGATGGATGACAGAAGAGTTAAGGTGCGTGAGATTGCTAGTGCTGTGGGCATCTCGACTGAACGGGTACATAATATTTTGCATAAACATTTGGACATGAGAAAGCTATCCGCAAGATGGGTGCCGCGATTGCTCACGCTTGACCAAAAACGGAATCGTGTGAAGTGTTGCAAGGATGGTTTGCAGCTGTTCCAGAAGAATCCGGAGGACTTTAAGCGTCGTTTCGTCACTGTGGATGAAACATGGATACATTACTATACTCCTGAGACCAAACAACAATCTAAACAATGGGTTACCAAGGGGGAATCTGCACCAAAAAAGGCGAAGACCGTTCCTTCGGCCGGAAAGGTTATGGCGACTGTCTTCTGGGATTCGCAAGGGATAATCCTCATCGACTATCTGGAAAAGGGTAAAACTATTACAGGTGAATATTATTCATCGTTATTGGACCGTTTGAAAACCGAGCTGCAAGAAAAACGCCCGTGATTGGCCCACAAGAAAGTCCTTTTCCATCACGACAATGCACCAGCACACACCTCAGCAGTTGTGGTCGCAAAATTAATGGAAATAGGATTCCAACTCGTTTCACATCCCCCCTATTCTCCAGACTTAGCTCCCTCGGACTACTATTGGTTCCCCAATTTGAAGAAATGGCTGGCGGGACAAAGATTTTATTCAAACGAGGAGGTGATTGCAGACACTAATGGATATTTTGCAGACTTGGACAAATCCTATTATTCGGAAGGGATCAACAAACTAGAACATCGTTGGACGAAGTGTATAAGCCTAAAAGGAGACTATAAAAAAGGTTTACCCCAAACACATAAGTAGTTTTTATTTTTGCACGGACTTTTTAAACCAGCCTCGTAAATCTATCGGTTCCTTTGATTATTGTTTCGTTATCGACTTCTAGATTCTCCACGTTTCCCTCCCTTGTTGTTAGATATTCCATTTTATCAAAGTTTATTGCTAATCCTGCTTTAGTGTATTCTTCTTTCAGTTTTCCTACCATATAACCGAGGTCTTCCCCATCTTGCGGTATGACTACTTGGTCGTCGGCGAAACTTAGAGTATATAAGCAATCTTCTCGTATTGGGACTCCCATTCCACTACAGTTTTGCTTCCATTGTGTTGGGGATGTAGAGCATCCTTGTAATAGGTTTTTGGATGTTTGGAGTCTCTTCCCTATTTTATGTCCTATTTTTATGTTCATTGTGTTGTTTTCGTAGAGAGCTTTTACTGCGTATATTAGTTCTTTGTCAATGCCTATTTCTTTCATTGCGTTCCATAATCTTTGTCTTGGTACTGAGTCATAGGCCTTTCTTATGTCTATGAAGGCTAGATGAACTTCTCTATTCTTTGCCAGTTTTTTTCCCGAACACAAACCTTGTAAACTAGTGTTATTGAAGGCAAAATAAAGGGCAAATGATCGATCGGAAGACGACAGAATTATTGGCTGAAAGACATGAGAAGGTGGTTTGGATGTGCTTCGAGTGATATTTTTCGAGCAGCAGTTTCTAAACTTCGTTTAGCTATATGGATCGCCAACCTACGTGATGAGACGGCGTCATAAGAAGAAGAAAAGATACTCAATATCTCATACAAATTTTACTATTACGAGTTGTTAAAAACGTGTCAACAAGTCCGCATTTACAACCAAAAATAATAGTTTTTGAGATTTCATTTGTTTTGGTCACGTACATACTTTTACAATCTTGTGGTAATTTACGAGAAGGTTTGTACTGTAGATAGGTATCATAAATGGGATTTGTGACGGTACAATGAAGAAAAAGATTATAAAAACCATGTTGCAGCCACATTTCTTTCTGTTAACCCAGAAAATTGGTATTAATGGTATATTAGGCGTGAGAAAATGAGTTTTTGTCGGTTTTATGCCATTGCGTTTTCAATGTAAAAAAGATACGGTGCAGTATTACAACCGCTTTTAAACGTCCGTCGTTTTAAGCAAAGACTAGGTTTATTGTAGGGCAATATCGAGTCACGAAAGCAAAATTTTAATAAAAGACAAAGCTGTAAAATTTCAGAATAACGTCTAAAATCCAACAAATAATATTTTGAATGTGAAATATCCAAATCAATTTGAATTACTTTTTCTCCTTCTTGTGCCGACCCGTTATCGGACTTTGTTTACAGCTGCCCGGAATAGTCCCGTTGTTGTTGTTGAGAACTATGTTCGCAGGTTTTTCAGCCACGAAACACGTCTCCTGCCTGGTCCTTTTCTTCTGTCTACCTTGTCCTGAAGTATCAGTTGGAGTAGACCATATATTTCCTCGTTTCTCATGATGTGGCCCAGATATTCTAGTCTCCTTCTTTTAATGGTATTAACAATTTCTAGGTCTTTGTTCAAGAGTTCTAGCACTCTCTTGTTGGTAGTGTGCTCTGTCTAGGATATTCTAAGTATGCGCCTGTAGAGCCACATCTCGAATGCTTCCAATTTTTTACACGATGCCGTAGTTACAGTCCAAGACTCCACCCCATACAGAAGCACCGGAAAGACGTCACATTTAAGAAGTCTTATTTTGATTTTTAAACTGAGATCATGACTTCTGAACACTTTGGCGATTTTTGAATACACTGCTCTCGCTATTTCTATTCGATTCCAGTGTGTAGTGTTGGATCTATGTTTCATCCATTGTCACATATCGCATGAAAAAATCCTTTTTATTGCGCTTAAACGGGTCCAAACAGCGCTCAGAATCATCAACACTTTGTTGTTTTTGGTCCACTGTGAGCAAACGCGATACTCATTTCGAACAGAGCTTACTCATGCCCAAATTATCATGCAAAATATGACCAACATTTTTTTTTGATATCTTTACGGTGTCAGCTATCTCGCGCAATTTCACTTTACGGTCATCCAAAACAATTGAATCGGTGAGTTCGACAACCGTACAAGTCCAAAATTTGACATTTTAAACTGAGATAGCCATTTTGTTTTAAATATATCCCCCTATCAACTGAGCATAAAAACCGTACGATATACTTAAACGTTAACGCTCTACAGTAGGCTGTCGTTCGGTGATGACTGGAAAAACCGTACATGTCCGTGACTTGTACGGTTTTTCATCTCAGCTACTAAAATATCTGCAGTTATTTGTTTACAAAGAAAGAGTTGACTTCGTGTGGGTTTTATTAATTAAAATAGCTTAATTATCGTGTGTTTTTAAATTTGTTTAAATAAAATATGTCATCCTGTGACAGAGAAGATGTGGTTACTAGCAATGGCAACAAAAAAAGAAAAAGGAATATTGTTAGTTGGAAACATAACCAAAGAAAAATAGCACGTTTGCACGGTCAGGAATATGTTGGTAAAAACGGAAAACATATTGAAGCGAAAACTGTCGGACCTACATGCATGTAAGTTTACATTTTTTTTTTAATTAATTAATTTTAACTAATGAATACATTTTTAAGGTGTAAAAAAAAATGTGCATGCAGCAGTTTACTGATGAAGAGAAAACAGAAATAATATCAAAATTATACGACGGTAAGCCAAAAAATGAACAAGATACGTATTTGCAGGGGCTTATTGAAGCAAAGCCTATTGAAAGACATCGGATAAGAGGCGTAAAACCTAAAAAACAAAGAAAATCAAATTTTTTGTTCTTTGTTATGAAACAATCAAATCGAATTTCCGTATGTAAACAGGCATTTATCAGTCTTCATGCCACATCTCATTGGCAAGTTCAGCGTTTTTTAAACACCTTACTTCTAGCTACAAAATCACCAAAGGATTTAAGAGGCCGGCACAACAACAGACCTCGTGCAATATGCGAAGAATGGATTGTGAAAATAAAAGAACACATTGAGTCATTCCCGGTTAAAGTTTCCCATTACTCCTCAAAAACCATTCATTATTTGGATGCATCTTTAAATGTGAAGAAAATGTACAATCTGTTTATAGATAAAAATCCACAGCTAGAAAATTTGGTTAAATACGAATTCTATCTAAAATATTATAATGAAAACTACAATCTCAGGTTTGGAAGACCACAGGTTGATGTCTGCTCGGTATGTGAAAGCCTTGGAGCTAAACTTAAAGATGTTAATCTTAATGATAATGCAAAGAGAGTGGTTGCAGCGGAACTCAAAGTTCATAAAAGGCGCGCAAAAAAGTTTTACACGAAACTAAAAGAAGTGCAATCTCTGTGTAAGGAACGACCAGAAGTAATGGGCCTAGCTTTTGACTATATGCAGAATATGCCCCTCCCACATATCCCGGTTCAAGAAATTTTTTATCTGAGGTCTTTTGGGTATATGCATTTCAGATTCATAATCTTAAAGACAACACTGGTCATTTTTATAGCTACCACGAGGGTGAAGCTCTAAAAGGATCTAATGAAGTATGCACATTTCTTTATGATTATATATTGAACCACATACCATCTGAAATCACTGAGTTACACTTATTTTCTGATGGATGTGCGGGCCAGAATCGTAACCAGACCATGGTTCGCTTTTTGCTAGCATTGCAGGCGACCAAGAGATTTCACAAAATATACCATTACTTTCCAATAAGAGGGCATTCATTTTTGCCCTGCGACAGGGATTTTGGTTGTGTCAAGAGGGTGATTAAAAAACACGATCGAATTTATATTCCAGAAGAATATCAAGAAATAATACTATCTTCAAGGAAAAAACAGCCATTTACTGTAAAGTTAATTCGACATAACGATATTATTGATTTTAAAAAGTGGTGGCCGACTGATTATAAAAAAACGTGTTTTATTTTAGTCAGTGGTGATAATACTAGAAAAGAAAATTTTGCTGTGTCAAACTATAGGCAATTTCTTTATGACAGTTCAACTCCAGGTTATGTGACAACGTGGAATTACATAAACGGTTTTCTCTCCTACACATTTAAGTTTTTAAAGCAACATAAGGAAAGTCCTTCTCTACCGACTGCTGGCGCTTATAAAGATCCTCTACCTGTTAATGAGAAAAAAGTCGAGGATATTAAAAAAGTTATGCAATATATGACTGGTGAAATGTTAGAATTTTTCTACCATATAACATCCTGTAATACGACAATGGCAGAAAATGACGATTAAAATGTTTAAATCAGTATTTATTTGTTATTCTTTTAGAACTATTAAAAATGTAATCATTTTTCACCTGTTTTATTTTTTTTTTTACGATACTGATTTCGAAAACCGTACTTGTCCACTAACTTCTTTTAGCTATAACTATTAGACCGTTTCGTTTATAGAAAAAACTATTACTAGATATAAATCCCAGATCACCAGATCTAAAACTTCTCTGTGTATGCCAAACCTGAGAAATAAGTAATTTAAAAGATTATCAGTTTTTCTTAAATTTCTCAAAATGACATTTTCGGACATGTACGGTTGTCGAACTCACCGATTCAATTTTGTAGATGAGTTCCGGTGTACCCACCTCATTTAGGCGTTCAGAGCGTTCACTATCATTTGTATCTGTACGACTGCGTTTAGATTTAGTATACCAGTAAATGATGAGTGATTTTCCAGGGGCAGAGTCCCCGTAACACGTATTAAGCCATTGCTTTGCTTGAACGGTATTTTTCCCGTCAAAAAATAGTGTTTAATCGACACACGAAATACAATTTTTTCCATTGTTTTGAAAATATGAAAAGTAGTGTCACTAAAACCACTGTAACTTGTAAACTAATCGTCGAAATATCATGAAATTTACGTATCGCTTGAAGGTTGGTACTTCCTAAAAATCATATGGATTTTTTGAAAAGGGCGTGTCAGGCCAAAAACCTTACAGCCTAAGTGTTTCATTTTCTTCTACATAATAATATGAGTTTTAAGTTTTTGATAGGTGCAAATACTGCTGGCCAAGATAGTACATGACCATCTAGTTTATTAATAACGCAGGTATACAAAAAAAATCTCTGTCTTTTAAGTGAGACACCTGTTTTCTTAAGTATTTTTTTTATGCTGAATCCAAAAAAATCATTTTTTTGGATTTTTTTTCAGAAAACACAGTTAAAGTTATCAGAAAACTATTAAATTGAAAAAAATACATTTTAATAAATACAGTGCCACCTCGATAATCCGGATCTCCATTAAACCGGATTCTTTAATAAACTGGACAAAGATTTCTATTGCATTGTGTACTTTATAATCCGGATTTGATAGTACTAGGTAATCCGGACCTGCGTTTTTAGACATCTACTTAATTTAAACTACATGGGAAAACTGAAATCGATAGTGAGGGGATTCCCTAACTTCCAGTCTACTACATCTAGGATGCACACAAACTGTAGGTGCCTTTGATTTGCATACTACGCATCGCGTATCGCGTCTAAAGGTTAAGGACTTTGTAGTTGTTTGCTTATTGTCACAAGTACAACATACCTACGTTCTATTTTACTTTATGCGGTTCATATAAGTATGTAAACGTTTTTTTTACGTATATGTACCTACATATTAAACCTACAAACTAAAAGAAAACATATTACACTAACAATAAAACAAAAGTCCGATATATTAGAAATACTAGTTCTTGGTGAAAGCGGAAAAGTGTTGGCAAATGAATACGGAGTAGGAACATTCACAATTTCGGATATAAAAAAGGGAAAATCAAGAGGTATGTATATATGATTTATTTTAAAGATAATTTTGGACACTTACTATGGACGTGTAACTTCTTTTAGATTTATTTCCAAATGTGACTCCGGTCCTGGCGTTAGAAAAACCTTACGAAAAGCCGAATATCCAGAAATGGAAACTCGTTTGTATACATGATTTTGTACGCAACGATCCAGGCACGTCCCAATTTCCTACGAAATTTTATCAGGCAAAGCAAAACAGTTTTACACTGAAACCTAAGGGAATGATAATTTTAGAGCTAGCACAGGCTGGATTTCTAACTTCAGAAAAAGACAAGGCACGCAGACCATACACCCTACCTAGACGAAAATCCTGCATCACACTTACTTGCAGCCTCTCAGAGTCGATCGATCGTAGTCTAACAATATTGAGGTAGATCGCCAGCAGTTCAAGTTTGAGCACCCCCGCTCTAGATTATTTATATATCAGAAAGAGCGCCTTTTTGTGTTTTTGAGACTCTTGATATAGTCTTTGTGGAGTCAGCCAGTCTACTGAAGAGTCCATGTTCTTCACAATGGTAATCATTTAAAAGTATCCGTCCTATAGCTCCAGTATCTTGCCCATCACCTCCATCTGAACGAGACAGGTTATCAGGAGTATCTACCTTATTTTTTTCCATAACGCCTTGTTTTTCGAGTTAAATCATAGGGTGTTAGGTGCTCATCATTTAACATTTCCGATATTATATAAATTATCAAAACGATTTAGGCCCATATGGGGCAGTTTGTTCGGTCGAACCATCTTATTTGGTGTTATACGGTGGCGAAAAACTATCCAATGATGAAAGTGCCGTCGATCCTTTCCTAACTTTATTCGCAGATAAGATAAAAGAATTAAACCTTGGACCTACCCAAATATACAATGCAGATGAATCAGCTCTGTATTGGAAAATGTTGCCTGAAAAAAACGCTGGTTCGTTCTCAGGAAAAGACCGCACCAGGTCGAAAAATAAACAAAGAACGCGTTACCTTTCTAGCATGTTGCAATGCTGATGGATCACAAAAAATTAAAGTTGTTAGTGATAGGAAAGGAAAAAAATCCGAGAGCTTTTAAAAATGTGAACATACCTGTTGAGTACAAATCATCTGCTAATGCGGATGACTACAGCAATTTTCTTATTCTTATTCTTTTATTCGTCAAGTCAAAAGTCATTTAAGAAGTCTCAACTTGCCTGAAAGAGCCCTGCTAATCGTCGATAACGCTTTGAGCCATGGAACTATAGAAGAGCTGACTAGTGAGGATGGACAGTTTACAACATTATTTCTTCCACCAAATTGTACTGCACTTTCGCAGCCTATGGACCAGAATGCATTTAGACTGACAAAATTATTTTATCAGAAAAGTCTTTTAGTCCATATTTTATCAAATAATGAAGAGCACTTTGTTAGGTTATTAAAAAGCATTAACCTAAAAGATGCTGTATGTCTACTATGCAATTCATGGTAAAAAGTCTCCCCTGAAGTCTTGAAAAAGTGTTGGCACAAAATTATGGCTTATGTGGCAGATACCAACCCAGACACTGAATATGATGATGAAGATCTGATTCGTCTGAGTGAATTGCGGCCCAATTTGCTTTCCACGAATGAAGAAATGAAAGGTAAAGCCTGAAATTTTTCTTTTAGTATTTTTTTGGTTAATTCGTAAATATTTTAACAGATGTTTTAGATATGCTGAATGTTCTCACTGAGCAGAATCTCACGAACGTGGAAATATGTAATTGGCTTGAAAATGATGAAGATTTGTTACCACTGGAAGACATAGATGATACAGATGAACAACACGAGAGTGATAATGAAGGTTCAGAGTTAAATACTAATACAAACCAGACTGTTAAGAACACTGTGAAGAGTGATGAGGCAGTTAAAAGTTTCAATGTGTGCAAGAGATGGGCGGAAGAAAATGATATCCCTCTAAGTGATGTTCTTGTACTTCAAAGCTTAAAAGAAATTGCTTTTATGATGAACCAGAGCAGGGTCAAGCAAACAAAAATTACAAATTTTTTTACAAAATAAGATAAAACTTTATAAGATATGCTTCTATTTTAAATATTATCCTATGTATGTACTATTTTTTAGTTGTTTCGTATTAAATGATTCGTTTTTTAATATAAATAATGTCCTACTTCAGTAATTCGAATTATTTACTAATTCGGATCACCGCGGTTTTAATTAGTCCTGATTATCGAGGTCGCACTGTAATATAAAACTGTATAATCATTAAAATTATGAAATAAAATCTACGTGTTATACCTGTGTAATGGAAGAAACAATTGTCACGTGCCACCACAAACCTATTGTCTTAGAAAATAATAGAATAAGGTGGAATAGAAGACTATTATGCTATGAAATGTCTATTGTGTTTATTTGTTAAATACATTGGCACGTGTCCTAAAATGCGTTTGAAGTTAGTTGCCTTAATTACTACCTTCATTTACCGACTTGAAAAGTGCCTTATTGTGATAAAAGTATAAACATCTTACTGACAAAGCGTCTTAACCAACAATAGTGAATAAAATTAAGCCGGTTATCTGTTAACTAATCATGTGTGGGTGCAGTTAAGAATGATGTTTTCATGACTATAATTTGTTTCAGCTTGATTGACTAAAAACATGATTAACTAGAACTAAATTAAAACTCAAGCCAGATCATCTGTTACTAATACTTTTAAAAACTGGTCCCTATGCCTTAAAGTAGAGATGTTATCCGCAAACAGCTCAAATAATGCGCTATTACAGTATTTTTCAAGACCTAAGAAAGGGATTTGACAAATTGATGCAATAAAAACATTAAACGACCGTTAAGATCTTCGCACGTACCTGCCCGTAACGGGATCGTAATTGATATATATATATATATATATATATATATATATATATATATATATATATATATATATATATATATATATATATATATATATATATATATATATCAGTCTCTGTTTACTACTTGTAGTGTCAAGAAGCTTCCGTGCGTGTTTTATTTGTGAACTGGACATTCTTATATTTGAGAAATACCTAAGAAAAGTGAGCTTGCTATCGAAAAAACGAATTAAAATTCAAACCCTACATGAACAAGGCAAGTTCGAAGTAGAAATAGCCAAGTTAGAGAAATGTTCTCGGTGCGCAGTGCCATGTGCTATTAAAAGGTTTGTGGAGACTGGCTCCCATGCCAACAAAATGAGAACGGGCAGAAAACGTAAGACTAATGAGTGACAGGAGAAAAACTCATCCTTCATATCATTATTTAGACCTCACTTTAAAAGTGCCCTCAATCTACATCAGATACATTCTAAATCATTCAGCCCCAACTCTATAGAATCCAGAATTAAGATCTTCTTATCTACGCATGAATTTTCCTTCACCTCACCAGACTCATCAAAATTCCCATTACTATCTCCTTGGACCTCCCCCTCTCCGAAAATAGATATCAGCTTGACAAAATACAACAAAGATTCAACCCCCTCTTCTCAAATAAAATCATCGTTTTTACAACTTATACATGATAAATACCAAAACTATATACATTATTACACGGATGGATTAAAATCAGACCTGGGAGTGGGTGCCGCAGTAATCGCACCGAATACTATTCATAAATTTAAACTTAAAATTATCTCTAACATTTATACATCCGAACTACTTGCTATAAGGGAAGCTATCAGATTAGCGATAAGAAAAAAAAATAGCAACATTCTTATCATAACTGATTCCCTTAGTTCTCTAAAATCCATAAATTCATCGAAAACATCAATCCCACTAGTGGTAGATATAATGAATCTTATACACATAAGTTACACCCGGAAAATTAACTTAGTTTTATTGTGGATACCCAGTCATATTAACATGAAGGGAAACGATTTAGCGGATGGTAACGCCAAATTGGCAATTTATTCCGGAATACCCATAAACACAATCTTATCACCATCAGACCTGACAAATTTTTTCAATGATATCTTCAGAAATATGTTTCAACTCTCCTGGGACTTGCAAGATGACAACAAGCTCTGGGAATCTAAGTCCGCAGTATATCCACCATTTCATCTACCAAATTTAACAAGAAAGGAGAACGTTATATGGAGAAGAATTTCTATTGGACACACGCACCTAATTCATTCATATATATTAAAGGGAGAACCTCCCCCAATATGTCACCACTGCCATACAACCCTCACAATAAAACACATCCGTTCCCATGATTATCTTCCCCAAAGATCTAAACATAATTTATTGAAACCTTTACATTAAATAGTAGCTCCATACATAAATAGCATAATAAGCCTAATAGAATTTTTAAAAGAAACAGATCTTTACTCTAAAATATAATTACACACGAACTGGCGATAAATGATCTTTGCTATCGATGCGCTACATTCAAACATACATACATACATACATACATCATCCGCGAGTCTATTAAAAATCGAAAAAAAAAACATCATCTGAGCTCGCTGCAACTCTGTCGGAAGAGATTGGGATGCCGATTAGTTCTCGAACGGCAAGGAGAAGACTGACAGAAGCTGGATTAAGAAGGTGCAAAGCTAGAAAGAAGCCTTGGCTTTCAGAGACCAATAGGAAGAAACGTTTAGAGTGGGCTCTGAAGCACCAACATTTTAGTGAAGAGGATCCAACCTTGAGGTAAGTTTTTAATTACTCTTGATTTAATCCGTTTTAGTCGAAATAATAACTAATTGTTAATTGAGTATTTTTTTCTATTCTTACAGCTATTCGTAACGTCAGGTGTGACATTCGTGAGGCGGCGTGTCGGCGAGGAATACCATCCTGATTGCCTGGTACCTACTGTAAAACACGGAGGAGGCAGCATTATGATCTGGGGCTGCATGGCTGCTAAAGGTGTAGGCGAAATGTTCGTTTGTGAAGGCCCATGAACAGTCGAAAGTACATAAATGTACTAGAAACTGAACTGATGCCTTCGCTAACACGCATTTTTGGCGACACTAATTTAGACGACATCAAATTCCAGCAAGATAATGCACCTTGCACCAACATTGTCTTGTTGGATTGGCCGGCGCAGTTTCCATATCTAAACTCTATCGAGCATCTTTGGAGTATTCTGGAGCGCAAGGTACGGGAGCATAGCATCAAAAGCAGCGCTAAAAAGCGCTTTGATGGATGAGTGGGATGCCATAAGTACAACTGAATGTACTAGGCTTGTACGCAGCATGCCCCAAAGAATTGCTGCTGTAATTAAAGCTAAGCGCGGACACACTAAATATTAATTTATTTCAGAATTTTACGTCAATAGACGATTTTACAAAACATACGAATTTAATTTTTTACCCTGAAACACAAGAAATGAAGTAAATGGTAGGCCAAGCTGTATATACGCTGGTTTTAGCACTGTAATTTAGAGAAAGACAGATGGGATAAGCGGAAGTAGCACAATAATAAGGGATAGGTACAGATTTTACTTCCTGGGTAGTCTAGTTTCTTATTGTTAAAAGTGAGATGCGGTTAGTGAAATTTAATATTTCGTCTTCCCCTATTATTTGATAACGTAACGGTTTATTTTATAATATTAATCGTTCTAATATGGGGCTGAGATCCAATAATCCGAGTCGATCTCTTTATTCAGAGGGTACACTTTTGGTAATACTAAAACAAGAAGGGCATTACTGTTAGTGAAGAGCAGCAGAGGACAACACTGTGAGATACAGTGACATTTCGTACTCTAATTTATTAAAAAAAAAGACTAATGATTTTTAATCTTTATGAGAAGTGAGTATGAGATATAGGAAACAAAGTAATATAGTAAAAGAATATTATTTATGTTTGTGAATATATTTATTATTATTATTATTCTTATATTTATATGTGCAAAAGTTTCAGGCCACTTTGTACTACGAGAAAAATTATTAGACCATATGCTCTATAATAGACTAAAATTATATTTATGTTAATATTTTTGTAGCCATACCCTTTGCAGCGATAACAGTCGCACAACCAATCTGGAAAACGAAACTCTGCAGCGATTGTCAAGGAACTGGCATCTGGTTCTCCAGAAAGGGGTAGCAAAATCAAGAAGGCTCGCATGTCTTTTTCAAACAGCCCACGAAAATTAACTCCAGACCAGGCTCTGGCGCTGCTTATTGATGCAAACTTATCGTCAAATCAGTACAACATTGTTCGAGATCAAGCAAAAAATCACCGTTGCACTTTGTATCCACCTTATTATGTTGTAAAATAGGCAAAGAGGTTGTGCTATTCAAAGGACATAATAATAACTGAAGTTTTAGCTGAAGTATCAGTTCAGTCGCTTATAAATCATACCGTAGCAAGACTTTGTACAGGGCTAGAAGGGATTCTTAGAACTTTATCAAACGTTAAAGGACTAAATATTATCGTAAAGTGGGGTTGTGATGGGGCGGAACAAGTTAATTATCGACAAAAGTATATGGACAAACATAGCTCTGATGATAGTATGTTTAGTGTATCAATGGTACCAATCCAAATGTGCTCCGTAAATGATAATGGTGATAATCAGTCAGTAATTTGGAAAAACCCTGCTTCTTCTTCCACACGGTACTGTCGCCCCATTAAGTTCGTTTTTTGCCAAATAAATAGTCAGTGTAATTACCTCAGAAGTAAACAAAGTGAAAGAACAAATATCTCAACTTACTCCAACCACTATACTTGTAGATAGCAAGCAATTTCAGGTTACAGCAAATATGATTTTTGTATGATTGACGGTAAAGTATGCAATGCTGTATCATCCTGTGCATCATCACAAACATGCTACTTATGTGGGGCTAAACCTAGTGAAATGAACAATATTTGCGATATAGCTCAAAAAAATATAAATGAATCCTTTTTATCCCTTGGACTATCACCCCTCCATGCGTAGATAAGGTTTTTGGAATGTATTTTACATATATCGTACAAACTGGATATTAAGGCATGGCAAGCTCGTGGAGCAGAAAATAAAAAAAAAGTTGCAGAGAAGAAAAAATACATTCAACAAAAATTCAAAGAGGAGCTTGGCTTGCTTATAGATATGCCAAAACAGCAGACCGGAAACACAAACGATGGTAATACCGCGAGGAAATTCTTTAGAAATGCCGAAAAGTCTTCCGAAATAACTGGCGTTAATTTAGATTTGATCAAGCGTTTTCATGTGCTGTTAGAGTGCCTAAATTGTGGTCTTAAAATTGATTTAGAAAAGTTCGGCGAATATGCAAGAGAAACTTTGGAATTGTATTTGAAAGAATATTTCTGGTACTCAATGCCCGTAAGTGTGCATAAAGTCCTTTGTCATGGAAAGGATATTATAGCCTCTTGTATTCTTCCGATCGGACAATTTTCTGAAGAAGCTCAGGAGGCAAGAAACAAAGACTGCAGAAAATATCGCGAACTTTTTACTAGAAAAACATCCCGAATTGACACAAAATACGGATTTATTTAATCGACTGCTTATTTCATCGGATCCGTACATCGCTAGTCTTCGTAAAGCACCCAAAATCAAGCATAGTGAAGTTACGCCAGAAGTTTTAGAGTTGTTAGAAAGATTTGCAGACCCATAAATATTGTTACCAAATGTATGTTTTTTTTTTAATTGTTCTATAATAAAAAACACAAATAAACTGAAAAACATTAAATAAAACACATTCATTTTTATTAAAAATTTAAAAAAACGAACAAATAGAACTGTTTTACTGGTTTAAATAATTAAGTTCCGGTAAACTCAAGAAATTTCGCACTGTGCGGGGTGTAGATTGAACGAAAATTATCACGAGTGTATTACCTGTAATAATTTATCTGGTATATAAAAAAAAAAACCAGAAATTTCAAGGTCATCAATTTTCAGTAAAGATTGGAAATAAACTTTGTTGAAAACTCATTTGAGGTGTGTTTTGTGAAGTCACTGATCATTTTATAATTCCGTCACAACATTTTTTATTTTAAAAGCAATCAACGTACGGAACACTAATTGCGCAATTTCAACTTGCACTTGACCGAATATTTTGAAATAATATGAATGCTGAACGTTACCTAGATATTTTAAATAATGAGTTCCCTGAGTTTCTTAATCGCCTACCAATAATTGAAAGACAACGTATATGGTACCAACATGATGGTGCATCACATTACAGTACAAGAAATGTTTGAAATGATCTCTTCCACATTTTTAACGGTAGAGTAATAGGGAGCAGTTTACTTGGCCCCCAAGGTCTCCGGACATCACCCCTCTAGACTTTTTTTTATGGGGCTACTTAAAAGAAAAGGTTTATCTTAAAAAGCTATTTCAAGATGTTGATCATCTTGAGAGTCATTAGGGAAACATGTGAGGCTTCTGATGTAATTAGAGATGTAATAAAAGACTTTTCTCGAAAAACAATCACCTGTTTAGAAAGGAATGGTGGATACATTGAAGCTCTTGTGCAATAAAGTTAGAATTAATCCTTATGTTTAGTCGTTATGTTGTGTACAGGGTGGTCCAAATTGGACACTTTTAAAGGTAAACCCCTCTATCTAAAGGAGATAGACGAAAACTGATGTCGGTGTCTGAGACTCAATTTTTATGATAAACTCAATGGTGAAAACCGCATATCGATATCTAGTACCGTTTCAGATATACAGGGTATTTTTCAAAAATTTGCATTTTGGAAAAATGTTTGTAATTCTTTTCCTATTGAAAATTTTTGATTTCTGTAAAAACAAAGCACTTTTTTACGTGAATTTCCATAGTATAAGTTACATTTTTTTACAACTAATATTTTAATAGTTATTAATGCAAAAATATATTTTTTAAATGGGATACCCCCTCTGGGACCACCCTGTACATAGTAATTAAGTATTATGGATGTAATAGTTGCAAAGCAGATAGAAAGGTTATCAAATTAAATAATCCGACAATTACTGACGTGTATACCGGAGTTTTTTTGATTTTTTAAATAGAAAGTCCACAAATCTAAACGTGAGCATAATTTTTTAGTTCTTATTAATATTTCCAATGAATATTTTGCTGTGTATTTCAATTTAAACACACTTTACTCTTCATTATAAATCTTTATTTTTTATTTTCCCTGTATACCATCAAATATTTTAAACTTTCGTTGCTTGGTTAAGGATTTCCAGGTGATGCAGATCTTTTTATCAAGAATAAATTTTTTTGTAATATGTAAGATAAACTTTTCCTCCATTTGTGTAAAACTTTTTGGGACACACTGTATACACAAACTTAGATGATATTGCCCGTTACCATGGCGACGACACCAATCACCGAAGGTAACCGAGAACATGATATAAAAGGAACTTTTTACCGAAGATAAGTGGTTAGTTTATCGGCGATCCTGTCCAAAAAGTCCCCACACTACCTTAATAAAAGAAAATAGAAAAACTAAAATTGAACATTGTTGTTCTAGATAGTCCCCTCCGACCTCAATACAACGTTCAGAACGTTCATACAACCATCTAAAACTGTTAGAAAAATCTTCTTCCAAGATCATATTTAACTCACGCGTCACAGTGGCTTTAATGTCCTCCAAATGGACATAATTTTTGAGAATAAAAAAAAAAAACGCTAGGGTGACAAACAGGCGAATAAGGAGGTTGGTGGAGTACAGATCTTTGGTTTCGAGCATTGTCATGACGCAAGAAAAAATACTTTACGTTCTATCGTTTTGGTCGGATCTGGTGAATCCTCATGTAAAGTCGCTTCATGACACCCATGTAGTACCTGGCGTTCACTGTAAAACTCTCGGGAATGATGACGTTTTGGCATCCACCAGTTGCTGTTTTTGTTGGGGTGTCAGGCTGTAGAGAAAAAACTTCACACACACTTTCCTCTTATTCTAAATATTCTAGACAATCTTTTAAACTTAAGATGACGATCGGTTTGAACAAAATGACGAATTTTCAGGACATTCTAACTTTGCTTCATCCTTGAGTGACTCCCATTCTTCCTTAAAGCATTTAAACCACGTGAACATTTGTAAACATAAGTTGTAAGTGTAAAGATTCGAATGTCTCCATAAGTGTTTTATTTAGTTTCACATGAAATCTGATCACTTCTTGCTGCTTTATCACACTTCTGTGACACAACAACTATGACACACAGTTGGCACTTTACTACTCAGCACTGACTGATCATAACTGGCTTTGTTGAATGCAAATATGTTGTTTACAAATGTGAGGTCAAGTTTTTACTGTTGTTTACAAGATGGTGCTGCTTAAAGGCCAAAGAAAAATCAGTCCGGGAATTTTTTGAATAGATGGTATACATACAACGCTCAGTTTAATGTTAATTGTAACGATTAATGGCTTCACCATGTTTTAGGGGCGTTTAAGAAAAAGTCAGCGGTAAATAACAAGTATTTTTGAGGATTAAGTTTTTAGTGGCATATGTTGTGGCATAATGGCATTATGATCATAATGCATAATGATGGTGTTCAGAAGAAAAATAATAATATTGAGTTTCTCTGTAGTGAATTTGCTCAGGTATGTTATCCAGGAACTCCTCCCCGTCTTTTCTATTTAATTATTCTCTTTGGTAATTTTTTACAGCCCTTTTTCATCAATCAGTCAAAACATATAATTAGAACATAGTTCTATAACATTTTACTAGCCAATTACACGAAATTAACAGATTTCGATTAAAATTTCAAGCATTTTAAATCCGTGACACTCCTAACCTAAAAATACATGACAATGTTATAAACCTCTTTCATGCAAAAAGATTTACAAAGAAACTTACATGAACTTAAACTGGAAGACTGTCCCATTGCAATAGGTTTAAACTTATATTAAAAAATTACAATATTTTAAATTCCTAGTTTTATCATTATCATCGATGATCATCGGACTTTGTAAATATAAATATATAAAAAGTAAATTCATTATTTTACATCTTTTGGCACGTTGTCACTTCAAAATAAATTTATGAATATTTGTGAGTTAATTAACTTTAAACACTGCAACCTCGTTCATCGCGATTTTTTGAAAATATCTCCAAAAAAAGGACAAAAATATTTATTTTGGGATGGTCAACAATAGAAATAATGGCGAAGTTAGCTGCGGACAACTGCCAATGTCAATTATTGACGTTATTTATTTTATTAATAGGCAACCAATAATAAAGTGCAGAGAGCTCATATGATTCGTGAAAATTTACGGTCCGTTAATTACTCTGCGAATAATGTAGATTTTATTATAAAATAATTCTAAAGAACAAATCTTTTATTATTTCAAAAAAAATATCAGTATAGAGAGTAAATAGTAAAATTGCTAGTAATCACGATATCATATGCTAAGTATTATATGCCAATTTTTTATCTGCTTCTAAGTTCATATTTGAAGATGTCCGGATGACTAATAAGACAATTTTGACTTTTTACCACTTGTCAAAGATCGAAAACGCCGTGTCTAAAGATTAAAGGCGTGTTATTTAACGAAAATTATTATTTTTTTACATAATGGAAGCTTATGATGTGATCGTAAACCAACCTGTAGTGATAGATAATGTAAGTATAAAGGATTTTATTTAAATTTCGCAAAAATATCGGCCGTTAAATGAGATGTTTTGTTGCAGGGTACAGGAGTTATTAAAGCTGGATTTGCAGGGGATCAGATACCTAAATGCCGATTTCCAAATTAGTGAGTGCTAACTAAACAGTAGTCTAACTATAGTTGCATTAATTCATCCTTATCATTTTAGTGTCGGCAGACCGAAACATGTTCGTGTTATGGCTGGGGCCTTGGAAGGAGATATTTTCATTGGTCCCAAAGCAGAGGAACATAGAGGCCTTCTTTCTATTAAATACCCCATGGAACACGGGATAGTTACAGATTGGAATGATATGGAAAAAATTTGGAGCTATATTTATAGGTATTTATATTTATGATTAAACTGTGACTTTAAACAGTTCCAAGTACAGTATCTTTTTTTTAATTAAGTAATACTCTTCATAAATGTTGCTGTTATTATTTTTTTAGTAAAGATCAGCTGAACACTTTTTCAGAAGAGCACCCTGTTTTGCTGACAGAAGCCCCATTGAATCCAAGGCCTAATAGAGAAAAGGCTGCTGAAATTATGTTTGAAACATTCAATGTGCCTGCCTTATTTATTTCAATGCAAGCAGTACTTAGTTTGTAAGTATAATAATAATCTTTATTATTAGCCAAGCTAAACAAATACAATTACAAAATATATATAATTACAAACGAAGTTAAATGCTATGGTTTACAAAGTATACATTTTTCAAATTTATTGGATTGTTAATTTCTATAAGTCCTCGATGTAATAAGCAATTTTCAGCGTATGATGAATTTACAGTGGGAACATAAAAGTCCAATCTATTTCTAGTGTTATATGCGTGAATGTCATTGACAAATTGCAATTTTTCTAAAATATGTTCAGGGTACATTCTATTTTTAATTTTAAAAACAACTATCATTGTATTTAAAAAGATATTTTGTTTTACACTTAATAAGTCTGTTGTTTTCAACATATCTTCTATTCTTGAATACCTATTACAACCTATTAATACACCTTAATGCCCAGTTTTGCTTTTTCTGGAGATTGTCTATATCTCTTTTGTTGAACATAAAAAGAATTGTGGAACAGTAATTGAGGTGGGGCATTATTATCGACTTATATATTAGCAATTTAGCCCAAGTACTTAAATTGTTACCTATTCTACATAAAAGATAATTTTTTTTTTAATACTTTTTTGTTATATAAGTGGCATGACTAGAGAATGATAGATTTTCATCAATAACTACACCCAAATATTTACATTCTTTATTACTTGTTCAATTCTGTCATTGTTTATGACAATCCCATTATGAGTAGTGTTATCTAGAGCATTATTTTTTGCCTCTTAGTATCATAAATTTGGTTTTTTTTTTTAACATTGACACTAAGACTATTACAACACAGCCATTTGTGTAATCTATCTGTCTTCATTTATTGTTTACACTAGACCTGTTATGTTATCACTTTCATAATAGAGGATTGTGTCATCTGCAAATAGCTGTAAGTTACTTTTTTATGACTTTCACTATATCAATTATATACAACACGAATAAGTCAGGTCCTAGCTCTGTGCCTCGTGGAACACCATGACTATTGATCTTAATAGAAGATAACAGTCTATTATTTTGTTTGTTGTGTTCTGGTGTGCAGATATTCACAGAACCATTTTAACACATTTCCCTCAAAACCATATTTTTCCAATTTCTGAACCAACAACTTCCTGTTTATAGTTTCAAAAGCCCTTTAAAAGTCAAGTAGAAGTACACCAACCAATTTTTTCTCACCTATAGAAGATTTCCACTTGGAAATAACAGTCTGTAGTACACTTTCACAAGAATGATTTTTTTCTAAAATCAGCCTGACAATATGTAAGCAACCTGTTTTCTTCTACATATTTTCTCATTTGTTTGCTTATAATAGTTTCAAGAAGTTTTTCATACATAGCTACCATATTAATTGATTGATATTCTTCACATCTATTAGTGTTAGTTACTTTTTCAATAGGAATAATCGTTGTCGTTTTCCATTCTTGGGGGAATCTTCCTCTTACTAGGCCAGTGTTAATCAGTTTCAGAAAGCAATCACCAATTACTTCAAATGCTAGTTTTAAAATTCTGACATTAATGCTATCAACACTACTTCTCTTATTTTTTTAATTTTTTTTACAGTTTTTCTAAGGTCAGTTAGTTCTAATGTTTCAAAATTATAAAACTTATTTATTGGGGTTTCGATATTGTTTAGAACTTCCTGGGTTTCAATTTCCCCCATGTCTTTTGTTATGGCACTAATACTTTGCAAAAAGTAGTAATTCAATTTTTCTGCTATTATTTTGTTAGCCTTTTCCATCTTTCCGTTGAAAAAAATGCCTTCTTGTTGTTTATTGTTTTTACTAGAAATGATTAGACCCTTCAGAGTCCTCCACATTTCTTTAGAATCTCCTTTAGCTTCATCTATTTTTCTATTATAATAGGCCTGCTTTTTTTCTTTAATAAGCTGAACCACTCTGTTTCTATTTTGTTTATAGCTTATCCAGTCATCCTCAAGTCTGGTTACCATTGCTCTTCTGTACAATCTATCTCTATTAGAAATTGCATCTTTAATTTCAAGCATCCACCATTTTTTGTTTCTCCATTTGCACATTGCCTCTCTTTCTACTATTGGAGCATGCTTGTTTAATTTCTCAGTTATAATTTGTACCAGATAGTTTGTAATCTCATTTGTGGACTTCAAGGTTATAGGCTATACACAGCTCATAATGTCTAATTGAAACTGAAGTTCATTAAAGTTTTTCGTATCTTTGACACTTGTTTTTTGCTTAACTCTTTTAAAAGATGGAAATTCTGTAGTTATAATGGAGTGATCTGCTATTTTGGGTGAGTGGTGAATTTGATATTCAATACTTTTTTCATTAGTTATTAAATGATCATTAAAATTATATAAAAAACAACACTATGTTTTAATTTCCAATATATTTAAAGTCACTTGACAATTGTTTCACCATATAATGGCTTCTTCAGAAGTAAATAAGAAAGAAAAATATTTGGTAGTAATCCTGGTTATATAGTGCTTAAAACTATCCTTAATTACCTAAGATTATGCTAATCATTTTATTATATTATTTACAGACAGAATTTATTTTAAATCTGTGGTACTATTTCTGAGAACTAATAAAGATTAAGTAAGGGTGAATGGTTTAAGTCTACCTGTTCGTTTAATAATTGATTGGAGTTTTTCCGTTTGTTAATTTCAAGACATTCAAGCAAATTTAATTTTTTAGATTTATTTTCTAGCGTATCATCAAAATTATGGAATTCGTTACTGACACAGTTATACACAATAGTTCATCCCACCCTTATCCTCACAAAATGGCGCTTTTAACTCTTTCATACATAGATTGTTACATATCCCTATGACTAAAACTAATTTTAACAAAGAATTCAACATAATCAAACAAATAGCAATTAATAATGGATATGACCCCAACATTATAGATAATATCTTGAATAAAAAATCCTTTAAACAAGCAATCTCTCTAATTTATCCCACAATTAATGACAAAAAAGGAAAATTTAGTACACTCACATACACAGGGAAAATAACTAGAACAATTTCCAAACATTTAATAAAATAGCATTCAAAACCAGTAATTCCTTAGGGAGTATAATTTTGAATAAAAAAAACCAAATCTAAGAAATCCTTAAAATCAGGAGTTTATCTATTAAATTGTGGATCTTGTACTAAAACCTACGTTGGACAAACTGGTAGATCTTTTGAAACTCGCATTAAAGAACATAAACATAGTTATTTAAAAAATAAGAACAATTCACATTACGCAACCCATATAATCAACGAATCCCATAATTTTGATGATACGCTAAAAATCCTACATGTAAAAAATAAATCTAAAAAAACTAAATTTGCTTGAATGTCTTGAAATTAACAAACGGAAAAACTCCAATCAATTATTTATTAGTTCTCGGAAAAATAGTACCACAGATTTGCATTCTTAAAATAATTCTGTCTGTAAATAATATAATTAAATGATTAGCATACTCTTAGGTAATTAAGGATAGTTTTAAGCACTATATAACCAGGATTACTACCAAATATTTTTCTTTCTTATTTACTTCTGAAGAAGCCATTGTATGGTGAAACAATTGTCAAGTGACTTTAAATATATTGGAAATTAAAACATAGTGTTGTTTTTTTATATCATTTTATTATGAATTTCCAGCAAGTATCGGCTAACACAATCAAAGATGATCAATCATTGTTGCTGTATTCTCTGTAATTCTTGTAAAGTTTTGAACAATTTGATACATACCATTACTTTTTATAATATCTTTAAGTTTCTTGGAATAATATGAATCTTTTGCAACATTGATGTTGAAATCTCTCCTGTTAAAATAAACATGTCAGGTTTTTACAGCATATTCACCTATTATTCCTTCTAATTTATCCAAGAATACAATATCACTGGTATTAGGAGAATGGTAGATATTAAGAACATTGTATTTTTTGCCATTAATACATAGGTTTATATGAACAAACCACAGATTCCCATCTATTACTATACTTATAGTTGACCTATAATGAAGTTCTTCTTTCACGTATATAGAAGCTCCTCCTGTTGTTGAAAATGCATGAACTGCTTTATAGCCATTAATGTTTATTTTGCCGTCTTCCAAGTCTTTGGTAATATGTGTTTCTACCAAACAAATTACTGTAGGCTTCCACTGAGTAACTGTGTAGTATGGGTAGTTTTTTGGTCTAAAATTTTTTTACATGAGAAATATAAGAATAAAAATTTATTTATATTCAATAACTTTTTAAAGATGCATATATAGCACAAAAATTGGTCGTCACTCAAAGTTAAACTTCAAATGTAAGTGATAAATATGTAGTTTTCATTTGAACACACAAACATTTTTTTTATATGCGTTTAAATAATTGGTATTTTTTGACATAGATATTCCACTGGTAGAACTACAGGTGTAGTTCTAGATTCAGGTGATGGAGTTACTCATTCAGTGCCTATTTACGAAGGATTTGCCTTACCTCATAGTATAATGAGATCTGACATTGCTGGTAGGGACGTATCTAGATATTTAAAGTAAGAAATTATTCAATTTAATGCTTAATTCATAAAAAGAGACAACCTGTAGATCTGAATGAATATATTATATAGTTGCTTGATGTTTTTTGATATTAATGGAAATATTCATTTGAAGGCTGCTCCTTCGAAAAGAAGGAATCATATTCAGAACAACGGCGGAATTCGAATCAGTAAGGACGTTAAAAGAAAAGGCATGTTACTTAGCTAGCAATCCAGCAAAAGAGGAATCAGTAGAGACTGAATCAATCAACTATACCTTACCTGATGGTAGTGTAATCAAAGTTGGACCGGCTAGGTTTAGAGCACCTGAAATATTGTTTAAACCTGACTTAATTGGTAAGTTTTAATAAAAAAAAAAGTAATTTGTAGCTAATGTACAGTATGTTTAATTTTATGTGATGCAAATTATTTTTGAGCTCCCTCATTTAGTTTAGTAGTTAAATTGAAATTAAAGTGTCTTTTTGGGTTTTTCGGGGTTTATAATATAATTGCTTTTTTTTTTTTTGCAGGGAAGAATGTGAAGGCCTTCATGAAGTTCTCCTTTATTCGATCCAGAAGTCTGACTTGGATCTCAGGAAAGTTTTATTCAAAAATATTGTACTGTCAGGTGGCTCGACACTGTTCAAAGGTTTTGGAGATAGGCTACTTTCAGAAATTAAGAAAATGTCACCAAAAGAAATTCAAATTAAGGTAAGTAACATTGTTACAAGTTTTATGTTATTTTTGTTGCCAGTTTTTTACTCCCTCAGATTCAGTGTTTTCAGTAAATGTTTAATTTTTAATGTTTTTTTTTTGCGGTTTGTAGGACCCACTCATTTCCAAAATATGATTTTTTACTTTCCTTGCTTAATATTGTATTTGTCAAAAAATCATATTTTAAGATTTTTTCTTTCCTACATGTTTTGAGGTTCCTAGATCACGAAAAACGTAGTCACGCATTTCCGTTGATCGTCTGGTGATAACTTGGTACATATATGTACAGATGAAGCCTATAGCTCAGGGGTCGGCAACCTTTTAACTAAGGGGTGCCTGTTTTCATCCATACAACATTTTGCGTGCCGACATAGGTACTTACTACAACTAAAATTAACAAAAATTAACTCAAATTAACTTAAAATATTGCTTTTAGAAGGTTTAATTACAAAACAATTTAACATTTAACAAATAATTTTATTATACTAGTCCTAGGACCTAGTGTGAACCCTGTGCTTGAAGTTCTTTAGAGAGTTTTCTTATATCTGGTTCATCTCTGGTTATTTTCAGTGTCACACATGCTTCTGAGTTGTCTGTTGTCAGCCTGCTTGGGTACAGGTTTAAAATTACTCTCATATGGGAAAAAAGTTGTTCACAGATATAGGATGATCCAAAAGCTGTAAGCATGGCAAACGCTACTTTCTTAAGACAAATAAATTTCTCTGGTAAACTCATCCAACAAATGAGTATCTCGTTTGAAAGGTTCTGGCAGTAACCTTCTAATACCCTTCTTAATTCTACAAATTTCGTGTTCCATAACTTGGAGCTTTTAAATTCAATGTATTGAAGATCAAAATCATTAATGTCCATCCATGAGAAAAGAGGTATGTCAAAGCAACTGCTGGAAAAATCCATTAAATCTGGTTCGATTAAAAAAGCAAACATAGGACCCTGTTTATCAAAATCCTGACCCCTCTCGATAAACTCCTCTTTTAAAATCGTCATATATTTAAGAATTTCGTCTATTAGTGCACCATCGTCGACACTGGATATATAAGTTTTTAAATTTGGAAAATATTTATATGTGTTTGTAGTAATATCGCTGATAAATAAATCTATTTTTAATTTGAGTGATTTCCAGGATTCGTATAAATCCAGAACTGTTTTGCCTGAAGCTTGTAACTTTAAGTTGAGTTCACTGAGATGGTTTTGTAATATCAGTAAGAAACATTAACATACAGATCCAGTTCTTATCTTCTAGTTCACGATAAGCATCCACTTGATTGTTTCCAACAAGAACGATTTAATTTCGCCCAGACATTGCACAAATCTAGAGAGCACTTTACCACGGCTGAGCCAGCGCACATTATTGTGCAATGGTATATCTGAATATGCACTTTCTAATTCCAGCAGAAACGCCTTAAATTGTCTATGGATCAGTGAAGAACGACCGACAATGTAGTTAACTATTTTAACCACCCTATCCATCACGGTTTTTAAATTTCCAGCGGAGATTTTAGCGCACAAACTCTCTTGGTTAATTATGCAATGAAAAATGATCCAAACGTGTAGCCGCTTGCTATATATAGAAAAATAATGTTTCCAGAAAATTCCAATAATGACGTTTATTAAATTTCTTAGAACAAAAATTATTATCTACAACGCGCCCATTGCAATCAAAGGGCCGCCTAGAAGTTAAATCTAACAAAAACTAAAGTTCGGCAATATGAAAAGAGTTGTCGGAACGATTGAAGTTAAGTCAAGTAAAAACCGCCTTATAGCGGCTCTTTTGATCTGAATTGAGGACGATTATTTGTGTTTTTGCCTAGGCTTATATTTTGAGGCGTGCCGTCTTTAATACTTGCCAAAATTAAAGCCAAACCAATGCATTCAGTAAAATTATAAATTACAAAATATATATTTTGTAGTTTTTGGTAATAATATCTAGTGACCTATATAATATATCGTTTTTGTTTGTATCGTTAAAGTAATACTGTCTTCGATTATTTACTTAATTTCGAAACATGTCACAGATTACAGAATTAATGTGTAAACTTTGAATAGGTACGCGTGCCATTCAAAATTGCTTGGCGTACCAGAGATGGCACGCGTGCCATAGGTTGCCGACCCCTGCTATAGTTTTTGAATGATATCGGTGTAGGCTAAGGGGGTGGGGGTCGATAAATTTTAAAGGGTTCTAATACCAGTATTGACATAACGACTTCAAGCACTTAAGTAAAACGTGATTGACCATCCCAATCGCCATAAGCAAACCCGATCGAGAACGTGTGATCATACATCAAGCAGAAGCTTCGTAGTAAAAAGGTGTATACAGTGAAGCACTTGTCACGGCAAATTCATGAAAATATATTTATTTATATAAAAATGTATATTTTTAATAATAATTGTATAAATACAAAACAGCAACCAACACTTAATTTACACTTAAAGTTAATTATTTTTCATTTAAAAGTTTATTTGACAGTATACCGTAACAAACTACGTGATCGTCGCGTCGCACAAATGACAGAACAGATCGTTCTGGTGGCGCTGCGTGCGTGTTTCTTTTCCGATCGTCATTAATAAAATTCATTCCGAGTAATTTAGAATTTTTGTGTTTTCAATAACTGTTTTCTTTCTACCTGGATGTTTAAAGGAAATATAAATAATTTATACTTTTTATTTTAAGTTGTATGATTAATAATAAGCAAAAGATACATTTATCATGAACACTTTTTTAAGAGCAAAATTCCAAAAAAAAGAGAATTTTTTAAAAGTTTTAAAGATTTTCTAATATCAATATACTTTTAATAGTAACTAAAAAAAAATAAAATATATCCTACCTTTTTCGACCATTTCGTACTGTTTTAAACGTAAAATTGCCTGCGGGGCACTACAGCAGGCAAATTTTCATACTTACTGTTTTATTCCTGAAAGCATAACTTCAGTTCGAAATGGATACGCTACATTTGAAATTCATAATGTAAGTGTTGAAGACTCCTTTAGTCTTCAAGAACCCTTAAAATTTTGAAATCTATCAAGGAGAAATGAAAAACCATGAATCGCAACTTGAACCAAATCAAATAGAACATCTACTAAGAATCAACCACCTTGAAAAAGAAGATTAACATAAACTCACAGAATTATGCAAAAGATTTTCATCAATTTTCCAGAACCAAAATGAACCTCTGTCAACAACAACTCAGATAACTCATATAATAATAAGAACTGATGTAGAACCAATTTATACCACATCATACAGACTTCCAGAAGTACATAAACAGGAAGCAAAACGGCAAATAGAAAAAATGTTACAAGATGGTATAATTACGAGGCTGGTTTGAAAAGTCCGTGCAAAGTCCGAGAGATGGCACCACCGGCGCGTATCGAGGTCATGTTTAGTTAGTAGCATCTCTTGAATGAACGCACACCAAGTTTCAGCCATATTGGTCTATTTCTTTGTGTTTGGCATTCGTGTGAATCAAGGAAGTCGAGTGATTTTCAAGAAATGGACGAAAAAGAATTTCGTGTGGTGATTAAACATTACTTTATGAAAGGCAAAACGCCTCAGGAGACTAAAGAGAAGCTTGATAAACATTATGGTGACTCTGCACCTTCGATTAGAACAGTTTAAGGGTGGTTTCAAAATTTTCGGACTGGCCATATGGGCACAAGTGACGCTGAACGTTCTGGACGGCCTGTGGAGGTTACGACTCCAGAAATCATTGATCAAATCCATGATATGGTGATGGATGACAGAAGAGTTAAGGTGCGTGAGATTGCTAGTGCTGTGGGCATCTCGACTGAACGGGTACATAATATTTTGCATAAACATTTGGACATGAGAAAGCTATCCGCAAGATGGGTGCCGCGATTGCTCACGCTTGACCAAAAACGGAATCGTGGGAAGTCTTGCAAGGATGGTTTGCAGCTGTTCCAGAAGAATCCGGAGGACTTTAAGCGTCGTTTCGTCACTGTGGATGAAAATGGATACATTACTATACTCCTGAGATCAAACAACAATCTAAACAATGGGTTACCAAGGGGGAATCTGCACCAAAAAAGGCGAAGACCGTTCCTTCGGCCGGAAAGGTTATGGCGACTGTCTTTTGGGATTCGCAATGGATAATCCTCATCGACTATCTGGAAAAGGGTAAAACTATTACAGGTGAATATTATTCATCGTTATTGGACCGTTTGAAAACCGAGCTGCAAGAAAAACGCCCGCGATTGGCCCACAAGAAAATCCTTTCCATCACGACAACGCACCAGCACACACCTCAGCAGTTGTGGTCGCAAAATTAATGTAAATAGGATTCCAACTCGTTTCACATCCCCCCTATTCTCCAGACTTGGCTTCCTCGGACTACTATTTGTTCCCCAATTTGAAGAAATGGCTGGCGGGGCAAAGATTTTATTCAAACGAGGAGGTGATTGCAGACACTAATGGATATTTTGCAGACTTGGACAAATCCTATTATTCGGAAGGGATCAACAAACTAGAACATCGTTGGACGAAGTGTATAAGCCTAAAAGGAGACTATGTCGAAAAATAAAAAAGGTTTACCCCAAACACATAAGTAGTTTTTATTTTTGCACGGACTTTTCAAACAAGCCTCGTAGAGACAATGCAAGTCCATGGTCAAGTCCAATATGGATTGTACCTAAGAAAATGGATGCAAATAATATCGAGAAATGACGCCTAGTAGTAGATTACAGAAGATTAAATAACAAAACGATACAAGATCGTTTTCCCCCATCCCCAACATATATGAGCTGTTGGACAAATTAGGAAAATGCCAGTACTTCACCACTCTTGACTTAGCAGCTAGTTTTCACCAAATCAGATTTTTTTTTACACCCTGAAAACAATTAATATCGATTAATCTTCGAGTGGTGCGCGTAGACTTTCAAATTAACCTGTCTGGTGCACTTTTTGAATCACCTATCCAAATTTTTAATAAATTTTTACGCTAATAAAAAACATCTGGAAAAAATCTATATACTATTTTTTTTTGTAAAATTTACCGCCCTTTTACGTGGTGCTATTAGTTTTCCGATACCTTTTTTATTTCTCGAGATATTACCGAAAAACCGAATTTTTGATTTTATTTTGGACTTTGTGGGCTTGGCGTATATCAGACTTTAGCAAACTTTTTTTTATCGTATTCTGCGTCCAAAAAAACTACCTGTGTGCCAAAATGCAGCCTGTTAAGATTTAATGAGAGCTCAAAACCCCCGGCAACTGTGCTATTATTTTAGATAGTGAAAGTCGGTACTTATTTTAAAACTACATGAGTACTGAGTAAATCACTTTATCGATTTTTTTTTAGATATCGGCTCCTCAAGAAAGGCTATACTCAACATGGATAGGCGGCTCAATTTTGGCCTCTCTAGACACCTTCAAGAAAATGTGGGTCTCAAAACGGGAATTCGACGAAGAGGGACAACGTGCTATACATAGGAAGACTTTTTAGGTCCGTTTTTTTTATTTATTTATATTTTTTATAATTTATTATTTTTTATTTCTTAGCTTGTACGTACTAAAATCTCTTAAAATGTGATCACAGAGTTAGAATTTAACCGAGTTCAAACCGATAAGTTAACAGCCAGTCTCTTTACATTTGTATTAAATATTTATGGACGTGTATAGTCGTGGTGAATAAAAAGTTACATTATGAAACATCCTAAGCATTTGTTGGCATAAGTTCAGCGATATGTTGCTGTTAGACTGTGAGTGAGTTACATGCATACTTCCCACGACTGTACAGGAACAATATTAGAACAAGTGTGTACAGTCTGTCTAAACAGACTACATATAAGGCTTACAGAAAACTTTAACTATAATCTGTTAAAAGCTTTTTGGTATAAATTAACTCCTCTTTTGTATTTTCATAAGTTGTGCTTGTGTTAAAAAATATTTATCTACTAAGAAAGGAAAAAAATATAAAGTATATATCATAAATAAGAATGATTAACATTATTTTTAATATTAGGTAGGATAGCTTGTTCTAGCTGAAATTCTTGACTTGAGAAACATTTCCGTTAATTGGATATACCTAGTCATGAAGCAAAAAAAAGCGTTTTTTTTTTTGGGATTCTTTTTTAGCGAAACTATTCATTATATAAACTAGGTTTTTGTTTTATACAATAATACATAGCTTAAGGGAACATTACACTTTCTCGTTCGAAAATTCTATAATTTTTATGGGACTAATAAATTAATAAAAAAACATTTTTTGAGTTCGTAATTTTTCTGACATATATTTTAAGTTTTCCAATATAACTAAGTTGGGAATATGGAATCTTTGGCACAATAATACTACTCAGTATATATCACCACTATACCAAACACTTTATTTTGGCCCTCGACGCGAGTTTCGTTAACCATGTTAGCTTCATCAGGAGCGATGATTCACTAAAGCTAAACTACAAATCTACCCTATTTATACTTAGCCTAACCCTTGAATTACTCAGGCGGAACTAATGGCAAAGGCAAGGCTATCAGTTCCGGTCAAGTAACCAGTAGAGGGGACTAAAAGGAATAGGTCCTCTGTCTTTACATTTTATAATTTCCTTACTCTCGTATGCGTTCAACAATTTTCTGTCAGATACATTTTTTATTAATTTTAGATTATCTAATGTTACAATATGATCAGCTTCAAGGGCATGTTCGGCAATGCTAGACTTTTCTGTTCTACTGTATTTTAAGTGTGCTAAATATTCTTCAAATCTTGTTTTAATTGACTTTTAGTTTGCCCAACATACTTTTTGTCACAATCATTACAACTAATTTCATAAATTCCATTTTTCTCACAATTAGGAAACTTATCTTTGGGATTTTCTAAGATATTCCTCAGATTGTCTGATGACTTATAGACTAAGGTGAGGCCTACCTTAATAAATACCTTATCGAGTCCCTTGCTATATTTCAGATTATATGGTATGGAGACATACTTGGTGTTACATTATCCCCTCGTTAAAAATGCGTGCAGCTATATAAGCACCCATTTTAACAACTTTGTTGCTATTAGGAATCGTCTGTGGGCTGATTATAATTGTAGGTTGATTATAAATTTCGTTATTATTTTGAGTAAATCCGCCGAGACATCGCTCTAATAATTCTTCTTTAGTCAAGCCCTCATAAATTGGTTTTATAGCTTGGAGGTAGCTATTCCGATTGTATATACGCGCGTTACTACTGGCACCACGATTTAGAACAGTATTGGTGTTGTGGATGTTCATCAGTCAAGCTGTCATGATAATAAGTTGACCAAATAGCTTCCTTCATAGCTTCTACCGAGTTATCACAGTGTCGACATATAGCCAATCCATGTTAAACCGCCAACTTATTAATTGTTTTAGCCGTTAGTTTTCCTCGACCGCCAAGTTCGTGTGATTTTTTCTTCTTCTTCTTCTTCTTCTTCTTCTGCTTTTTCTTCTTCTTCTTCTTCTGCTTTTTTTTCTTCTTCTTCTTCTTCTTTCACGTACTGTAGGCCTCAGGCCTGTAGTTTCCAACTCATCAGTTTTCTTGAGATGTCGATATCCATGATTCGAGCCATCTCTTTAGGGGTCTTCCCAGGGGTTGTCGTGTCCGTGGTTTACCATCTCGCGCGATTCTCGCTAGTCTCTCCTCAGTCATTCTCTCCACGTGATCTCTCCAAGCTCTTCTACGTTTACGTCCCCATTTGATTTTTTACCTTGCGTAATCGAGAGCCCATTCTTTTTTTAACATGACAGATATACTGTTTTTTAATGACTCGAGAATCCTCATAGGGCTTCGCTTTTATAAGTCTTTGAATCACCGTCTTCGATGTAATAAGCGTATTTTTAACTGTACAGAACAAACTCCCAGTTTTGAATATGGAACATCAGAATAGCAGATACGAATTCCTCGTCCCTCCTAAGGAGGATAATTGAAGAATATCTTTATATTATGTTATAAAAGAAAAAGTTTAAGATACATTAAAATTGAGTTAAGGCTGACCCGAGAGCAGCTGCTCGCTACCTGCTCCGAAAACTCGGCGGAACGGCACTTCTTTTAAACTGCTATATCTTCGTCAATTTTTAAACCGAAACTTACAGAACATATTCTGTAACTAACTAATTTTATAAATTCCATTTTTCTCACAATTAGGAAACTTATCTTTGGGATTTTCTAAGATATTCCTCCGATTGTCTGATGACTTATAGACTAAGGTGAGGCCTACCTTAATAAATACCTTATCGAGTCCCTTGCTATATTTCAGATTATATGGTATGGAGACATACTTGGTGTTACATTATCCCCTCGTTAAAAATGCGTGCAGCTATATAAGCACCCATTTTAACAACTTTGTTGCTATTAGGAATCGTCTGTGGGCTGATCTCCCAAACAGGTTGATTATAAATTTCGTTATTACTTTGAGTAAATCCGCCGAGACATCGCTCTAATAATTCTTCTTTACTCAAGCTCTCATAAATTGCTTTTATAGCTTCGAGGTGGCAATTATGATTGTGTATACGCGCGTTGCTACTGGCACCACGATTTAGAACAGTATTGGTGTTGTGGATGTTCATCAGACGAGCTGTCATGATAATAAGTTGACCAAATAGCCTCCTTCATAGCTTCTACCGAGTTATCACAGTGTCGACATATAGCCAATCCATGTTAAACCGCCAACTTAGCAATTGTTTTAGAAGTTAGTTTTCCTCGACCGCCAAGTTCGTGTGATTTTTTCTTCTTCTTCTTCTTCTTCTTCTCCCACGTACTGTAGGCCTCAGGCCTGTAGTTTCCAACTCATCAGTGTTCTTGAGATGTTGATGTTCATGATTCGAGCCATCTCTTTGGGGGTCTTCCCAGGGGTCGTCGTGTCCGTGGTTTACCATCTCGCTCGATTCTCGCTAGTCTCTCCTCAGTCATTCTCTCCACGTGATCTCTTCAAGCTCTTCTACGTTTACGTCCCCATCTGATTATGTCTTCCACTTCGCATTCATGTCTTATGTCTGTGTTTCTTTTCCTATGTCTTAGTGTGTATCCTGAAATGTTTCTAAGTATTTTCATCTCTGTTGTTCGAAGAATGCTTTTAGTTCTTTTATTGTCTGCTCTTAGTCAATTTCAACTGGTTTATTTTAAATTGCGATGACGCGTTTCGCTGTCGATGCAGCTTCGTCAGATCTACATTTTACACGGTCAAGTTAGGTTTAATATTCACAGTTTTATATAATTTCTTAATTATAATATTACACCTAATTAAATTCATTGATAGTATTAGAAAATCCACACAGATTTGGAGTTAGGAGAATAAATTCAATAATGGTGAATTGCTTAAATCTACCTGGTCGTTGAGTAAAGTACCTGTAGTCCTTAATCGATTTATTTGCATTGTCTCTAAAAGGTTTAGTTTTAAACCTTTTTGTTGGGTGTGTAAAATTTTGAAATTCTTGTTAAAAGTGTGATTTTCTGTTAAAAGATGATTAGCATATGTGGAATTAGATTTTCTATGGATGAAACTTTTTTCGTGTTCTGTAATTCTTTGTCTAAATGTACGTCCAGTTTGTCCGATGTATGTTTTAGGACATGACCCACATGTTAATTGATAAACCCCTGATTTATTGTCTTTATTGATTTGTGGTTTGTAGTTTTTAAGATATTTCCCTATAGTATTGTTAGTCTTGTAAGCTATGTTGATATTTTTTTGATTTAAAAATTTCCCCAGTTTTTCCGTTGGTTTGCCGAAATAGGTTAAGCATTTAAAAGTGGTATTTCTGTCCTTAAAACGTGGTATATTTCTGAGATTGCCTTGTTTCTAAGTTTTTTCTTAACCGTTGTTAACGGCTACTTGTTTTATGTAGTTTAATTCTTTAGTAAAATTTTCTTCTGATAAGGGGATATTAGTTAGTCTATGTATAAAACTATGATAAGCGGCAAGTTTATGATGGTTAGGGTGGTGAGAACTATTGTGAATTGTGGTATCTGTATGACAAGGTTTGTGATATATTGCAAATTCATGTTTTTTCATGGCTTTACTGATTGTTAAGTCTAGGAAATTGATTTTCCCTTCGACTTCTTCTTCTATTGTAAAACTGATATTTCTATGTAAAGAATTAATATACTGTAAAAAGTGAGTTAATTTACAGTATATTAATTCTTTACATAGAAATATCAGTTTTACAATGGAAGAAGAAGTCGAAGGGAAAATCAATTTCCTAGACTTAACAATCAGCAACAACAATTCACAATAGTTCTCACCACCCTAACCATCATAAACTTGCCGCTTATCATAGTTTTATAAAGGGTGATTCATTTAGAGGTACTTTTTTTTTAAATAAAAAAAGTGAATAAAAACAATTTTGTTTTATAATCTTTATTATCATATAAAAGACCATTCTTTACAATTATTTCTTAAATATAATTTCTTTCAAATGTTGTTCGCGACTACGGTTAATAACGTCCATTCTGAAGTTCCAATTTTCAATGACGCGTGTGAGTATTTCGAGTGGTATTTGGCCAATGACTCGAGTAATATTGGCCTCCAATGCCTCAATCGTAGCTGGCTTATCCATGTAGACTTTGGACTTTACATAGCCCCAAAGGAAAAAGTCAAGAGGTGTGATGTCACATGATCTAGCCGGCCAATTCACTGGTCCAAAGCGTGAAATGATCTGTTCACCGAATTGCTCTCGCAGTAAAGCCATGGTTTCACGGGCTGTATGGCAAGTGGAGCCATCTTGTTGGAACCAAATTTCGTCGAGACCACGGGCTTCAATTTCTGGCATCAAATAGTCTGTTATCATGGCGCGATAACGGTCACCATTCACAGTAACATTCCGGCCGGCCTCTGTTTTGAAGAAATATGGACCGATTATTCCACCGGCCCATAAACCACATCAAACAGTTGTTTTTTCTGGATTTAATGGCAGCTCTTGAACCTCTTCAGGTTGTTCATCACCCCAAATACGGGCATTTTGTTTATTCACGAACCCATTAAGCCAAAAATGGGCCTCATCAGTGAACAAAATTTTTCTCGAAAACAGTGGATCTTCTGTAAGCTTGTCAAGAGCCCAACGACTAAAACGGAAACGATTCGGAAGGTCGGTCGGCTTCAGTTGTTGCACTAGTTGACTTTTGTATGCTTTTAAAGAAAGATCCTTACGTAAAATACGCCAAGTTGTTGAATATGACAGGCCAAGCTGTTGAGAACGGCGACAAATCGACACTTCACGGTCTTCGCGTACATTCTCCGCTACCCCCCCTATATTTTCGTCACTACGTGCTGGATGTGGTCTATTCGGTCGAGCATTATCCAATGAAAATTGGGTCTCAAACTTATTGATGGTAGAGCGAATTGTGCGTTCGGTAGGCCGATTATGTGGACCATAAGTTGCTCTAAGCGCCCGATACACATTCCTCGTAGAACGCCCATTTTCGTAATAAAGTTGAACAATTTGTAGACGCTGTGCCGGGCTAAGTCTTTCCATTACGAATTGTCAAACACTACTGAACAGGAATGCCACTTCAGTTGACACGACGCATGCGCAATCTGCAATTAAATCCCCATCACAAAAAGTACCTCTAAATGAATCACCCTTTACATAGACTAACTAATATCCCCTTATCAGAAGAAAATTTTACTAAAGAATTAAACTACATAAAACAAGTAGCCGTTAACAACGGTTATTCGGTTACTTTAAGTATCGTTAAGAAAAAAACTTAGAAACAAGGCAATCTCAGAAATATACCCACGTTTTAAGGACAGAAATACCACTTTTAAATGCTTAACCTATTTCGGCAAACTAACG